>JANTOP010006895.1:0-33323 GCA_027564815.1 Symmerus nobilis
GGGGGGGGGGGGGGGGGGGGGGCAATAGATAAATTTAAAGAAAACCGCAAACATTCAAAACGGTTAATTTTTGAAAAAATTTTATTAATAAAAACTCGTCGTAAATAAGTTAGATCGTTACCATCGTTGGATTAGAAAATTTAGGAAAAAAACTTTCCTTAGAGATCCTTATGAAAATTGCGATCAAAAATTGATGAATTTTATTGAATTTTGTAACAGTCGAATTTTAAGGGGTTTTAAACATATAAAAGTTGGTAGGTACCCCTAATCTTGAAGTATTTATAAATCACGTAGGTCAACCCCTATTTGAATTCATATCGAAAATTCGTATTATTAAATTTTCCGAAAAATTTTAACAATTTCCCTGAAAACAACCGATTTTGCTGCAGTTTCGTTCTTATATCAACCCCCCGTAAAATCAGTGGTTGGTTTTTTAAAAATAGTTTGTTCTACAATTTCCGTACTGATTCCATAAATTTAATTTCCCATGATCACATTTTTCGATCCCTCAATAAAATTCTGTGAAATTCGGAAATTCAAGCGACAAACCAAGTATCAGATCAGATCAGCAACCAAACAGAGGTACCTTCCTCTAATCTTTATTAAAATTTAATCTTCCATATGTTTCCCTAACATAACATAAATTAAACAGGACCGCCATATATGCCATAAATACCTAGATTATTGAATGTTTAATATGAATAAATTTTGTACAATATTTAATCGGTAGATTGTAAATTTTAGTTATCAATTTCATTTAAATATCCTTAAAGTTTCGATCTACAAAATTGCAGAAAATTCTCTGATACGGTACTGGAGATATGACAGTACAATAGTACATATTACTAACTAGCACCTAAATGAGTTATTTTACATATCGCGTATTTATAATTATTTTTAATTCAATATTTAATCGGTAAATTTTAAATTTTATTAATTAATTTCATTTTAATATCCTCGAAGTTTCGATCTACAAAATTTCAGAAAATTCTCTGAAACGGTATTGGAGATATACTAGTATTCGTTACAAACTAGAGTCAATGTGGGTTATTCTATGATCGCGTATTTTTAAATATTTTTAATTCAATATTTAATCGGTAGATATTAAATTTTATTTATTAATTTTATTTTGATATCTTCAAAGTTTCGATCTACAAAATTTCAGAAAATTCTCTGAAACGGTACTGCAGATATGCTAGTACTTGTTACTAACTTGCATCTAAATAGGAAGAGAAATTCTAAAAATCATAAATAAATATTTACATAATTTACATTATTTTATTAATAACCAGTCACTTAGTGATCCTTTGTCTAAGCTTTAGCCTTCTTCAATTCATGACTATGTTTCTCGCATTTAAATTGGTTATTTATTTTAAATAAATAATTAAATTTATCGTCTTAGAATAACATTTCTTGATATAAAATTATTTTTTTATATATTAAATGAGCTAATGATTAAACCAGCACAGAAATCTAATGTTGAAGATTAAATTTAAAGCCAAACTTATTTAACATATGAATAGACAGGCCTCTTTCTGTAAAGAACAGGGATCAAAAGGAACTTTGGACCTCCAGATAAATCAGATAAAATTTCCATTATTTGATTAAAAATTGTATGAACTATTCGGTGCATAAAATTTCATTTAACATCACAGATATGAGGAATATTGCATTTTGGCTATATTTTGTTATCATCTTTAGTGCGAGCTCAAAATTTACTTTGTATCGTACGAATATTCTGATATAAAATTCTGATATATTTTTATAAATTTAAATTTTAATTTTATATCCAAATCTAATCGATAAAATATTGATATAAATCACAAATGACCAACTAAACGTTTTGTATACAAATATTCGTACGATTTAAAGTCCAAAAGTACATCTTAATTTAATATTCTGTAAGATTACCGAAACCACTGTAGATAATCTATTTTTTATTGGCTGTTTAATTGTCGCTGGTTAATCAGAAAAGAGGCTTCTATGACCTGCATATATACCTTATGTATAGAGTCACGTCTTATCTTAAGTATTTCATGAATTCCTGTTTCTCATTCAATTCTAAATTTTACCAAGTCATTTGAAGGCCAAAGAGCAAAGACGAGATAGGTAAGAGTTCCAAGCAAACGATTGCTCGAAGTTATAATTGAATTTCAATCTTCCTTATCCTCTTTCTAGTCCCAATCCATCAGGTTATATGATTTCTTACGGATAGACAGTTGAAGGAGAAACGAAAACATTAGCACTTTCCTCTTTGTATTAAAATTATATATCAAAGGACAAAGTCTAATATTGATGAATGATTTAAATAAGATTAGTTAATGTATCCAATGGTCAATAGACGGCCTATCTACAACTTAATCAGCTAGAGCTATATTAATTTAAAATTCTTAATCAATCTTTTTGATTGATTATTTTGATAAAGTAGATCTGTGGGGATAAGACATAATCTCATTAGATTCTGCTCAGATATATAATTTAAAATTTAATTTAAAATTGTTTTTCCCTTTATCATTCCAGGATAAACTGTTAAACAAATTAGAAGAGAGCGAACCGGAACTACCCACATCCCAAGAGGATGAATGCGTTATATGCATCAATGCACGAGCCACAATGCAAACATCCCCATGTGGCCATCGGGTCGTGTGTCGCCGCTGTTTCGTTAAAACGATCCAGAGTGCGGTTGCGCAACGTTTGCTACCACTACGCTGCGTCATCTGTCGAACTCGAATAAATCGGTTAACATCATCATCGGGCACCTGGCGACTACAGGAATCGGCGAGCACCTATTCGATGGGCGCAAATAAAACGTGGAGCGTTCCCGGTTCGGCAAGTTCGTACAGTGTTGGTTCCCGCGTTGCCCAATCGGCCAGCCTCTACTCAATGAGTTCCGGTTCATCGTGTATGTCTGGCAACTCGTCCGCATCGAATGGCTCAACAAATTCGGATACTTCCGGCACGTCTTCCACCATATCATCAATATCAAATTGTAGTTCGAGCACAAACAAGTCCCATTCAAATCTAACACATCATCATGGTAGTAGCTGTTCGCAGGGTTGCTTGGGAGCAATACCGCGCAATACACACAAACGAAGCAATAGTTATCATCATTACAGCACAAATAGTAAAGGTCGAATTACCGAACTGCAACAACAGAATCGCTTACCGCCGATTAAGGAGTTTCGGAGTCCGGCAAAGAGTGCACCAACAACACCGGCTGAACAGGATGAAGCTAAGGGGATTTGTACTATTGAGAAGAGCACAATACAAACGAAATCGGTTTCAAATCAACCGATCGGGAATCCAAAAATCAGATTCGCTTCGTACACCCAAGAAAAGCCACCGTTACTTAACGGCGATTCGAGGAAATCCGTTACGAAAACAGTGAATGGGAGAGCGGTTTCTGTTAAACCACCATCTAGTGGGATAAAGACTACAACGGATAAGCGGCCACCAACACGATCACCATTCAACGGTCATGCACCGAAACCACATACCGAAACGGCAACAATACCACCAAACAAGTTAAGCAATTGTGACGAGAAAGCTGATAATAAGAAGAACGAGTGTATGGTTGAGCGAAAGAAGAAGGAGGAGAAATTAAGATTGAAGGCGGAAAAGGAAGCGAAGAAGGTAATGTTCGATGTTCGAATTAAAATAAAGAAATAATTTGTGATCTTATTTCAGGAGGAGAAACGACTAGCTAAGGAAGAGGAGAAACTAGCGAAGATGTTAGCTAAGGAAGAGAAGAAGAAACGGAAGGGTGATGGTAAGGAGTTGTTGTTACCGGTATCGGTAACGGAAACTCTTTTAAAAATATCACCGAAAAAATAAGTTCGCTTTAATCTCTCACGCCTATGTTACATCCGTTCAGTTAATGTTCAATTACAACTTTCAATTTTTCTAGTCTTCCACCCTTTACGTTTGGAACGTTGATTTGGAACTTTGGAACTGGAAGTTAATCGAGGAATGAAATTTAATTAATTTAAGGATCATATCATTCATTGTATACTAGAAATAAAATATCAATTTTCAAATTCCGTTCATTTATAGAAAATGCCTGCAAGCAAGAGCAGCGGTATGTCATTTTCTGCTGCTTCATTATGCTTTAATTTACAAATTCACATGATTTTGATTGGATATAATATTCAATAATCTGTCTGGCTACTCATGCTTGTAATCAATTTAAGCAATAATTAGGGTACGAATTTCATTAGGAATTGAGCGGTTTCAATTTAAGCAGATACTCCAAAATATTGGGCCTTAAACGCAAACAAAAACTCATATAATTCCTAGATCAAAATTTTATTATTAAATTTTAAAAAACGGTTCACTTTATCCCCCACCAAAATTCGGGGGTTAATTTTTTTTATATTTATGAGATATTAATTTCTTTATAATTTATTTGAGAATAATTTTGCATTATTAGATCCTAGCCGTCCCGAAGAAAATATTTGGAAAATTTCCTATTTCTTCAGATCGATCCCGAATGATATCTTAAAAATTTATTTTTGATGTCAGTTTAAAAATATAATTTGTTAGATTATCCCTTATAGCATATATATACCATTGACTCATCAAATAATCCCCTAAATGAATCCTAATTAATTCTCAAGGGAATTATAGCAAGTTTTTTAGGATCGTGACAATTTAATAGTTTCGCCCTTATATTAAAACCTCCCAAAGTTCGGGGGTTCCATTTATTTCAATTTTGAGAAATTCATCTCTTCATTATTTATTTGGAAACAATTTTGCTTAATTTTATTTTCCACATCCCGAAGAAAATGTTTGGGAAATTCCGTTTTTTTTCGAACGGTCCGAAATCAAATGAAAATTAGGCGAAGAATCGACAATTTCTTAAAAATCAATTTTAGCCGGTATTTTAAAAATATAACTTCTGAGATAACCCCTTAAGGTTTATATATAATTAGCTTTATAAAACCACCCTTTAAAGGAATCTTAACTGAAACTTGAAAAAAAAAATTTCCGGGAAATTATAGTAATTTTTTTGGGATCCTGACAATTTAATAGTTTCACCATTATATTAAAACCTCCCAAAATTCGGGGGTACCATTTATTTAAATTTTGAGAAATTAGTTTCTTCATTATTTATTTGGGAACAATTCTGCTTAATTATATTTTCCATGTCCCGAAGAAAATGTTTGGGAAATTCCGTTTTTCTTAGAGCGATCCGACATCAAATGAAAATTAGGCGAAGAATCGAAAATTTCTTAAAAATCAATTTTGGCCGGTATTTTAAAAATATACCTTCTGAGATAACCCCTCAGTTTTATATATAATTAGCTTTGTAAAAGCACCCTTTAATGGAATCTTAACTGAAACTTTGGAAAAAAAATTTTCCAGGAAATTATAGTAAGTTTTTTGGGATCGCTACAATTTAATAGATTCGCCCTTTTAATAAAAACTCCCAAAATTAGGGGGTTTCATTTATTTTAATTTTGAGAAATCAGTTTCTTCATTATTTATTTGGGAACAATTCTGCGTAGTTAGATTTCCCAGATTCCGAGAAAATGTATGGGAAATTCGGTTTTTCTTTGAACCGAAATTTTCATGAAATGAAAATTACCGGCAAAGCCGAATATTTTTTATAAATCAATCATGGCCGATATTTTAAAAATATAATTTCTAAGATAACCCCTTAAGGTTTATATATCACTAGTTCTAGAATATCATCCCCTAATTAATACTGAACTGAAATTTTTACATTTTGAATTCTCCTGGGAAATAGGATTTTTTTTCGAAAATTGGTAATTTAATAATTATGTTCCACCAAATAATTTAATAATTTGGTCCCACTAATATATCTCCTATAATTAATTTTTTTTTTTACTACATATAACTACATTCTTAATTACAAATATTACCCTTAATTAAAATTAACTAATTCATAGTTGGACCAATTAAATTTTATTGCGGAGTTATACGCATTTATTGCATACGAAATTCGTACCCCAATCTTAGACATAAAAAAAATATAATTTCTCGAATTTACTAATTAAGTGAATTAATTAAATCATAGTTATTTTAATGCTTAATTTTAACCCCCTTAATTTATTAGATGTGACGTATTTAAAGGTATATATTTATATTTGAAACAAACATTTCAAATCTACAGATTTTAAATATAAAATTAATATTTAATAACAATTACTTAAATTTATAATATAAATATAAAAAAAATGCGACTAGAGACTGGATAAATATCATAAAACAATTAATATATTTAAAAAGAATAAATAAAGACGTTAATTAATTAGTTTGTAGAGAGCCCACATAATACAAAATTATTTATCAATTAAACAGTTCGTTCAGTAGTTGGGATAAGGAAATTATATTACTAAAAATTGTTACAAAAATGTTCCAAAAAAAATGTATAATGTTAAATAAAGAAAATTATAATTAACAATTTTATTGTTAATATTAACAATATATCGATTAAAATTGTGTGATTTTCGTCCCCTAACCTTCCCTGTTGTCAGCCATAGTTTCCTGATAAAAGATTTGAAATTCTTATAAAAATGATCGTTTATTTAATTTCTTTGTTTCCTTCTGATTTTGTATATAAAATTAATTAAATTGTTTGTATATTAAATCTGATTAATTTCAAGAATTTTATCCTTGCGCCGAATATGCACCGACTTGTGCTAAACAATTTTCAAATCTTTGTCGGTAGGCGTCTGGTAAAGGACCGCGACAACCGTAACCACCATGCATATGAATAGCCGCGTGATCGTAACAATTTATGACACCATCCCCATTGCAATCCTAAAAATATTCAAAATAAGGAAATTAAATTAATTAATTTTTAAAAATTGGGTATGTAATATATATACTTGTCCGAATTTAGTCATATATCCTTGAACGGCTCTAGCCGCACAGTAGGGTTCGTTCACGCAATTTGCATATGCTGAAATCGAATTAAATCATTTAGTAAGAATTTATTGAAATTAAATGAGATGAAATTACCTGTTTGTGATTCCGGATTTTCACCAGCTTGGGTCGGTTTACCACCATCCGCCCAATAAGCCCACGTTATCCTAAACAAACCGCACACATCACCTTCACATTTTAATGTACGATTACAACCACTAATCGCTTCGCAAATGCATCCCAAACAAATTTCGGTTACGGGTGGTGTTGTCGTTCCTATAATTAAAATAAATTTTTTGAATTAAAAATTATTAATTTAAAATAAATCGGGAATCGAACCCGGGCCTTCTGGGTGAGATAGTTTTAGAAATAATTCAACGGACACCGTGTGAATTAATTAAATTTAAAAAATTCGATTTTTAATTAATTATTAATTTATTCAATATTTATTTAATAACATTATTTTAAATAATTAAATTTGTATGCATTTCGGTACAATTATTTATCATCATCAGGAATTTAAATCTCAGATATTTGTTATAAAATTATTAAAAATACAAATAAGTCAGAATACCAATTTACCAATTTCCGTTCCGGGAAATTCCCGTAATATTTTTAATTCCTTAAAATTAAATCGGCTTAAATATAAAATTTATAATTCAAATGTAAGGTGAGGCAAAGTAGGAGTTCAAAGCTTCTTTTTGTTACAAAGAGTATATACCAATTTCAGGTTATATTATAACGATGGTAAGTTGAGCGAGTCTATTGAACCCATATGGAGTATAAAGAATGAAATAAATAATCAATTAAATTTAATCTCAATCCCTCTAGCTATTATATCCAATGCTCCTTAATGACTTAAAAATTTGCTTGTTTTTATTTTAAAAATAGGATGTACAAACTGGTAATATTATCATATTCTACTATATAATCAAAACGAGTTCTTAGAATATTGAAACGCATTCTTATAATTAATAACAGATTGAGGACAAGCAATTAAGGATAGCCCCCTACCTACGGGTAAATTTATAATATTTTTCAAATTAAATTTTATTAATCTATTTTTTTTTACATATTTTCAGCTTCTTTGTCTATTTAGGCAATTGGACTGAATAAGGAAGGTATCTTGGATCCATTCATAATCATTTGTCATTCAACTGTTAACATATTTTTTTCTATCTTATATTTCACATGCTCGCTAATATAATAATTCCTCTAAAAAGACGACACAATTCAGTGTGAGATGTGTTAAAATCGATTCAAGGTCTAGGCTAGGGTATCACACTTATATACAATGACTGAATCTGATAACAATTTTTTCTTTTTCCATTTCAGCAAAAAACTGGTTCGCAGAATAGAGAAGATTCGCTTAAACAGAAAAATTTTATATATTTTCTGTGATTTTTATGTAATTTTTAATTATAAGCTGAACCAGTCGCAATGTCGCATTTTATTAATTAAGAAATCTGGATTTTTATTAAATAATATAAGAAATAAAATATAGATGATTTTTTGTCTTTATTAAAATTTATTTATAATACAATGTAATTACATTTTTTACAAGAAAGGTTGAATAACCTTTAGAAAAATAGTTATATTTGGTTAAATGTCCTCCTGTACCTTCTTCCTTCATACTATACCCATACCGCTTAATCTCGGAAAATAGGCATCATCATTTGTCACGTCCGTGATTTTAATATAACATCCTTTGAGTTCACTGCTGTGAATTGACATCATAAATACGAATTATACTTATATATAAATCTCTTGTATATTTAACGATGCGGATCTCTCCATAAACATAGGTTGTATTTATGACGTTTGCAAATATTATTAAATTTATATCGTTTTGGTGCAATTATATTAGTCAAGGTTGATTTTTTAATATTTATGTTAAATAAATAAATATCATAAAAATATGACTGCCGATAGTTATGCCATAAATATACCCAAAAATTGTTGTCCCGTAGAGCAACTCTAGAATTATTATATTTCCTTAACATTGATTTTTGACGTCGGTTTTAAAAATCTAATTTGTTAGAAAATCCCGTATGGTTTAAATATCATTAGCTCTGTTGAAGGATCCCTTAAATGAATCCTAACTAAAATTTTGAAATATAAATTTTTCCGGGAAATTATAGTAGGTTTTTTAGGATCGTGACCCTTTAATAATTTCACCTATTGATAAACCATCACTAAAATTCGGGAATTTATTTTATTGAAATTTTGAGAAATTAGTTTGTCTATTATTTAATGAGGAATAATTCTGCCTAATTAGATTCTCCAGATCCCGAAGAAAATGTTTGGGAAATTACATTTCTCTTCCAAGCGGTTCGGAGTTAAATGAAAATTATAATCAGAATTCGAATTAAAGGTTAAATAAAAAAAAATTACGGGAAATGGCAAATTTTAAAATTTTATTTTTATTTCTTGAAGTAAAAGATCGTTGGTTTCCATCTCTAATTTATAAGTAAGGAGTCACCGTAAAAATTATCCATAAAAAATAAACCTTTAAACCTTTGGTTTCATTTACATATAAGAAACGATTCAGCACAAGTTTCGTGTAGATGGGCATACATTTTACCTTTCTTATGGCACTGAAACAAAGTGACATACACGCAGAAGGAAAATTGGCTCAGAAAAATTCGGAAAATGGGATATTTGAAAATTTTAAAATTATTTCTTGAAGAGGAATTTCTCATCTGTTCAACAATATATTAAAATAAGGAAGTGGCCAAATAAATTATCCCTTGTAAATTAACCCGTAAATATAAATTATCGAAAATTTTAAATTCCCGTTTTCGAAATTTCAACTTAAATATCTAGGATAT
Source organism: Symmerus nobilis (assembly GCA_027564815.1). Classification (NCBI taxonomy): domain Eukaryota; kingdom Metazoa; phylum Arthropoda; class Insecta; order Diptera; family Mycetophilidae; genus Symmerus; species Symmerus nobilis. Next base: position 9,723 of record JANTOP010006895.1, read on the forward strand.
CCTCTTCTGAATCGAGACTAATTCTTAATTAATAATTAAATAATTGCACCAAATATATTGAGGGGAAACATAGGAAATAGGAAAACGAATCGTAAGTGATACAGGATAAAGGACAGTCAATCCTGGTGGATAAAAATTGATATATTTGGGGCAAAATTTTCTGATAGTTTAGAGTGGAGTAAGTTAAAAATTTTTAATCGACATAATTTCATCCGATGAAAATAAACATTTTCATCAAAAAAGGATCTGCTGGTCTGATAACAGAAAATGGAATTTCGAAAAGAATCTGTCATTCCTTTATTTTATTTATATAGTGGAAATGTTCCTTTGAATTAATAAATTAAATTCAAAAATTTATTTTTGGTTTAATTATTTATTTAATTTTTTAAATCCCCCAAAGAGTTGAATCTCTGAAATTTTTATTAGATATAATTTACTGCGACAATTCTTATAGAAGAGGTATAAACCTGTATCAAGGATCGTATTGTGCATCCTTAAAGAATATTTGTACCAAATTTCAGAAATCTAGGTAAAGAAATACCTGAGTTTTAGAGAGTTTTTGTGAGTGGAAAACAATTAAACAATATTTTCATTATAAAATTTATTTATTTATGTAAATTACATTAAAAGCTTATTCTTACGTCTTTAATTGCTAAAAGACGAAGTTTTCCGATTTAAAATCTATTTTCTATTTATAAAACGATCCTTTAACGAAATTTTCAATTTTCCCTTAAAAAAGCTACAGAAGTCTTAAAAGCTCTTGGGATGCTTCCAATTCAAAGCTCATTTTATATAATTTCGAATCCAATTTTTATCCGATTGATTAAATTTAAATGAAATTAGAGATTTTCGTACAAAGCTTTTCCAAACAATTAAAAGCTCAAAGAAAGCTTTTAGTTTCGAACCAATTTTTGTACATTTAAAATTGTATTTTCTTACGAGATAACGATCCTCTAATGAAATTTCGAATTTTATCAAAGAGAAAAAAGAAACGTCAAAAGTCTCCAGCTTATTGAAAGCTTAAAATTAAAATTTCATTTTATTTAGTTTCGGATCCGTACTTTATTCAAAAATAGTCCCGGAATGAAATATAATATCCCGGAAAATTTAAAATTTGGAAATTTATTAAACCGTCCCTTTAATAAATTGTAACTGAAATTTTTAAAATATAAAATTTTCCGGGAAATTATAGTAGGTTTTTCGGGATAGTGACAATTTAATAATTTTGCCTGTTTAATAAAACCTCCCAAAATTCGGGGGTTCCATTTATTTAAATTTTGAGAAATCATTTTTTTTCATTGATTATTTGGGAACAATTCTACGTAATTAGATTTTCCACATTCCAAAGAAAATGTTTGGAAAATTCCGTTTTTCTTTGAACGGTCCGGAATGAAATGATAATAATTATACCAGCAAAATTTCTTAAAATCAATTTTTGGCGATATTTTAAAAATGTAATTTCTAAGGTTTTTATATTTATAGTTCTACAATATCAGCCCTTAACCATTAGGTCTAACTAAAATTTTGACATTTTAAATTTTCCACGGAAATATGAAATTTTTTCCGAAAATTGGCAATTGAATAATTACCGTCCACCAAATAATTTAATAATTACGTCCCACATATTATATCGCCTAAAATTTAATTACAAAAATTACTCTTAATTAAAATTACCTATTTTATAGAATATAATCTAAGATCTATATACGGCAAGACTATATGACTGTGCCTTTTCAGGTTAAATGCTAATAAAAATTATAATTGAATGGGTTTGTATTCAAATCATGCGAATTTTCAATGAATTGTTGCCAGAATGGTGTAAGTCGAGTAAATAGAGTATGACCCAATCCAAACATGATCAAATTATGGACATGCAAGCTACATCTAGAGGATGATGCGTATAGTAGCGTGTAATCTATAAGTTAATAAAGGTTAGCTACTTCCCACACTCAAGAAATATTTTAACAATTAATTTTTTTATATTTAAAGATCATTTATTGTCATACGGCGGTGGACCGAATTGACCCTCTGCAAGATGTCTTTCACCAATTTTATTTCAGGTTAATTTAATCTTAATCTTACACTAATGTAACGGATATAAAATATTTAAAGTTAATAAAAATCCATTCAAAATATAAATTATTTGTTAAATTTTATTAATAATAATCAATAAATTGAACTTGTATTGGAAAATCCAGACTGCGCTGTAGAAGGTCATACTTGCATAGGTCAAGATGCAGATTATCTTTCAATTTAATGAAATAAATGTATTTATTGGTAAAAATAAAATTAATTATTTATTGATTTGATGTAATGAATAAACATATGACGTGGTGTTTTATAAATATATTAATCCTTCTCTAAGATAGACTGACTGTATACAGTCGAAATTGGTTATAACGACATCGGTTATAACGACAATTCGGCTATATCGTCGCAATTTTTAAAAAATAGCGGTTATAACGACCTCATCTACAAAATATGCACGAAGTGTTTTGCATAAACAAAATTACAACGAAATATGTTTGTGTTTTGTTTCAATGGATTTTTATGTGCAAATCGTGAGTTGACTTTGACTTAATAGAACAAGGACAGGAAAAATAACTGAATTGTTTGCAAAAAAATAAAAAAATGATTCCAGAGTAACAATAATATGTTTACTATATATTATTTTTAAGATTAAGTTAAGATATTAATTAATGATGTTTTGAAATACATGCATGAGCAAACTCTTTTCTTTCTTCTACTCTTTCTATTTGTTCAAATTTCGTTTTGCTGATAAAAATAAATTCAGTTTTCATATATTTTCATATTTTCGCGAATCTTTCAGAACGGTAGAGATAAAATCGGATATAACGACGAAATTATTCGGTCCCTTGAAGGTCGTTATAACCGGTTTCGACTGTATTTAAATTGAAAATTCCGTTATGATTTCGGTAATAGATGTAATAGACACGTTGTTTCTTTTAATTATAATTTACGTAATATTTAATATTCGACTAATTATAATTAAAATCTTTTCCGGCATTTAACAAATTTCTGCGTATTTCTCTATTAGATGATAAAATAGTTGATTAAAATCCGTTAATTTAATTATTGATCTGCTTCGTTAAGGTACTTGACCATTGGTTTTAAAAAGGACGTATATTTAAAATTCCGTATAATATTTAAATATAATGTAAGGATGTATTTATCCTGGAAAAAGAGACATTTAATTTATATTTAATTTAATTATTTTCTATTTTTTCTTTTCAAAATCGGTCAAAATAAATATTATTAATAAATTATTTCAATAGTCTAAAGAGTACATTAGGTAGTTATATGGATGGAAAAGAATTGGTGGAATCCGTTGGGGAACCACCCAATATTTTTCTGAAATTATATCAATTAAATTATCCTTTAAATGAATCGGAATCGAAATTTAGAAAATTAATTTTTCCCGGGAAATTATAAGAATTTCCATTGAAGCTGACGATTTTTTTTTAATATCGTTAAGAACTATACCCTTAACCTTGATCATTTCTGAACTCTCGATGTCGGAAAAGCGCGGAAAATTATCTATTGGCTTTTCTTTACTTATTACTGACTAGTTAAAATCTTCCTGATTTTCTCGGAATTTTACATAATTTTCTAGACTATAACCAGTAAAAATTACGCCAGAAATTGGTTGTAATTCTCATTATTTCCCGGACCGCTCTGACAAAATACGGAATTTTCCAATTATTTTCTTCAGGTCGGGGAAATTATACAGATGCAGAATTGTTCGCAAATAAATAATAAACAAACTAATTTCTCAGAATTTTGGGGAAATTAACCCCCGAATTTTGGTGGGTGTCTATCTGAAATTTTGATATTAAATTGTTAATTTTCAGAAATATGTCTATGATTTCCGGGATAATTTAAAATTTAAAAATTTCAGTTACGACCCGTATAGAGCGTAACTTAATAGAGATAATGGTGTATAAACCTTAAGGGGGTATCTAACAAGTTATATTTTTAAAATGATTTCAAAAATTGTTTTTGGAAAACGAACGATGTGCCTTTAATTTGAATGATTTTTTATTTATTTTCCTTAGTTTTTTTTCTTCAAATTTTAAATTTCAGAAGAGATTCATTAAAAGAATGAAATTCTTTATTTGATAAAATTAAGATCATCAGGGGTTGGTTAACGAATTCTATATTCAAAATCTCGGCAAAAATCGCAATGTAAAAAACTCAATGAATTCGTTCGATTTTTGTTCAAGGATTTCTAAGGACAAAATGCTCTAATTTTTTATTTAATGTCCAACTTAAAGGCTATATTTACTGAGAAGATATCCACTTTGTTCGAAGAGGAAGATTAATCCATTTTCACAATCACATAACTTGTCCAAATAATTTTTTATCCCAAATCCTGAAATTACTTTTTAATTTAATCCATTGGCTGTCCGATAAAAAAAGTAGAGTCAAATCGGTTGAATTTTCTTTAATCAAATTTTGAATTTAATAATTGCGATCAATTAATTACCGGAAAATAATCAATCTTCCCAAATCGATGGATTTTAAAAATATATGTTGGGAGGGGACCCCCCATCTTATTATATTGATAGATCACTTACATTAGTCCCTATTTGAATCGATTTCGGAATTTAAAAATTTTAAATTTTCCAGGAAGTTATAAGTGTTTTTACGTGATAAGTAACCATTCATCTGGTATACTCCTGTATCGACCCCCCTATAAAATCAACGGGTAAATTTTTTGAAAATGTTTGTTTTACAACTTGTTATACTTACCATTAGGTATAATTTTGCATCTTTAGTTTTTCTGATTCCTTAACAGAATTTTCCGGAAATTAAAATCTTTCAAGAAATACTATGGTTCGCGCCAATTTTTACCCAAAATAAAAAAATTGTAATTTTCGGAAAACGGTTGATTTTTTCCAAAAATTTTCTTAACAGAATCACTTTGTTAATTACTTAGAAAAAATTTGGCGTCAATAGATTAGAAATTTTTTTCGAAAATTTTTTGATTTAAATGTTCAACAAAAATTTGTCGAATTTAACCAATTCTTACAATTCGATTTTTGAGGGGATTTTAAAAATATATGTTGGTAGGCGACCCCCTGACCTTATGATATTTATGGATCACCTAAGTTATACCTTATTTAAATCCATTTCGAAATTTTTCAAATTTTAAATTATTCTAAATATTTTAACCCTTTTCCTGAATAGTAACCGATTTTCTGATATACTCCTTAAATCCACCCATTAAAAATCAGCCGGATAATTTTTGAGAACAATTTGTTTTACTATTCCCCCACTATACCATTAGGTTTAATTTTCCATAATCACATTTTCCGTAACCATAAAAGAATTTTCCGGAAATTAATGTATTTCTGGATACTGTCAGGAAAATTCTATGAAATCGAATGTTTGGGCTGAATTATTTTACCAAAATCTCAAAACGATAGACTTTTTTGAAAAAAATTTCTAAACAAGATTTCTTTATTAATTAGTTAGAAATAATTTTGCGTCATTAGATAATTATTTATTTTCCGGAAATTATTAACAATTCGTATATTTTGGAGATGATTGCTTTTTTTATTTTACTATATAAATTCCAAGAAACTATATGTTTGAAACATACAGTTAATTTATCTTCATTTAGAAGTCATAAATAATAATAATAATTAATAACAACTATGAATGAATATAGTGAGAAAAAATTGTAACCGGATTTTAAAGCTGGTCCTAATTTAAATATTATGCAGCCTGATCTCTTATCCGTTTAGAATACTTGGAAGGAAAATTTAGGGGGATACTCGTAAGTCTAATCTGTGGCATATGTATTTCTTTTATAGATTTGAGTTTAATTAATACTTACCAGTTGCAGCCGGTAAATGTGATACATCAGCTATAACACCCGCTAAACTAGCGATGACGATGAATACCTTAAAAATAGTCTTCATCGAACTCATTTTTTTAATAAATTTATTTTTAACAAAATCTTGCAGGACAAGAAAAAAATATTAAATGTTAAGTAATATAGTTAATAAAGAGATAAGATCAGCCTTGTTTTTTTTTATTCGAATGCAAATGAACGACAGTTACAAAAAAAAAAAAATCAACCGACGTTATTTAATCGATCGATGACTAAATGTACTAACACTAACTAAAATTGATATTATTAATTTATTGATTTATTTCCTTCGGTGATCGTATACTTTCAATAATTGATTATAAACTGAACAGCAAAAATCCGGCTACCATCGATTTTATAACGATCATTTTCCATATCATTTCAATACAAAACGATCGTAAACTTAAGACGCCCCACTCTATATATGAGGTATATTCCATTCATGATCGCATCTCTTTGTTGCGATCGAGAATTTCTGTATTAATTATTATTATTTACTATAATGATGGTAGAGTACCGGATTTCTTTATGGCTAAAGATTTCGTATAAGTACATTTGGTTATAACGGTAATTTAAATAGTAATTTATTACTTCTTATTCGTTTGTAATAAAAACCAGGAAATTTACTATACCTGGAGTCCCATTAACTTGGCGTAATTTAACCTTTTTCTTAACTAAATTATAGTCTTCTTAAGTCAACACCCTCAATATTTAAATTAACCGATACATCCTCCTGCACATCTAGTCCATATCCAATTAAGATATCTTAATATTTAATTGGTAGATTCTTTATTTCTTATTGGGAATAAATTAAGGAAGTTTTGAAATTTCTCTCAACAAAATTTTAAGTGATTTTCTGCTACGGTTTACAAGATATCCGATAAATAATTTGATATTTATTATTTGGATGTCAAATTTTCTTGTATATTTTTTTATTCAAATTCAAATATTTATTTATCAATTTCAATGAAAAATCTTCAAAGTCTGGATCTACAAAATTTGAGAAAATTCTCTGATACGGTACTGGAGATATGATAATATCTGTTGCTTACTTGCATCTGGATTGGCCTAAATTGTATATAATACGTATATATGTGATAAAGTAACTATTATTTTATTCAATATTTAATCGGTAGATTTTAAATTTTATTTATTAATTTTAGTTGAACATCTTTAAAGCTGCGATCCACAAAATTTCAGAAAACTTTCTGAAACGGTACTGGAGATATGAAAGTACATGTTACTAACTAGCGCCTAAATGGGTTATTTTACATATCGCGTATTTATAAGTATTTTTAATCCAATATTTAATCGGCAGATTTTAAATTTTATTTATTAATTTCATTTTAATATCTTCAAAGTTTCGATCCACAACATTTTAGACAATTCTCTGAAACGGTACTGGAGATATGATAGTACTTGTTACTTACTTGCGTCTAAATGGGTTTAAATTGTATATAATACGTGTATATCATAAAATGACTATTTATTTATTCAATATTTAATCGGTAGAATTTAAATTTTATTTATTAATTTTATTTAAATATCTTCAAAATTTCGATCTACAAAATTTCAGAAAATTCTCTGAAACGGTACTGGAGATATGCTATCTAGTACTTGTTACAAACTAGTGTCTAAATCGGCTATTTTATGATCGTGTATTTTTAAATATTTTTAATTCAATATTTAATCGGTAAATTTTAAATTTTTTTTATTAATTTCATTTAGATATCTTCAAAGTTTTGATCCACAAAATTTCAGAAAATTCTCTGAATCGGTATTGGAGATATACTAGTACTTGTTACAAACTAGCGTCTGAATGGGTTATTTTATGATCGAGTATTTTTAAATATTTTTTATTCAATATTTAATCGGTAGATTATAAATTTTATTTATTAATTTCAATTTAATATCTTCAAAGTTGAGATCTACAAAATTTGAGAAAATTCTCTGACACGGTACTGGAGACATGATAGTACATGTCACTAACTACCGCCTAAATGGCGGAATTTATAAGTATTTTTAATTCAATATTTAATCGGTAGATTTTAAATTTTATTTATTAATTTCATTTTAATACCTTCAAAGTTTTTATATAAAAAATTTCAGATTATTCTCTGAAACGGTATTGGAGATATGCAAGTACTTGTTGCTAACTTGCTTCTAAATGGGTTGCGATATATATTGTATTATACATACAATGTGGTGGATATTTATACAATATGTCACCACTGGTTGGCTAATATTTATGGCTGGTTGGCTGGGCAAGAGCCCAAGTCGGAAAATCGAAATCTCGGAATATTCCTAAGTAATCTGGTCCAAATAAATTTTGGATTTTTAAATATATTGAATCTGGATGTTGGTGGATATCTTATTTTGGTAGATATTTAAAGATTCTCCCGGAAGACTAATTTCTGCCAAAGGACTAAAATCCGCTGACGACCAAAAATTAATCCTGACCAATCTATCTTTTGATTGGTTGTAAGACAACTCCTGAAAATCTAGTCATTCCAGAAAAACAATTTTGAAAATTTAAGATTTAAATTCCATGCGGAACTAGGGGATTCTATTTTTATTTTATTTTTGGGGAAGGGAGGAGAAATACTAAGGATTTTTATTTTGAGTAGTAGAGCAAGGACGTATGTTTCAGAAATTCGTTGATACGCGAAATTTCGTAAATAGAAAAATTGAATTAAAATTTATTCAATTGATATCTGAAAATCGACTTTGGCGAAATTTTAAATATAGAAATTGTAAGAAGAGAACCCAATATTTGGGTATTGTTGGATAGATAAACACATGCTCTAATTAAATCTGTAAAGAATTATCCAAATATGTAACCTCCCGGAAAATTATGAACAATTTCCTGGATGGATATTTTCTATCAGTCACCCTCATAATAAATCCCTATAAATCGGAAAGGATTGAGTGTTAAAGGTTCTTCTCAAAAAGTTATATTTAGTAGGTCCCTAGAATTAATTCGGTATAATTACATTTTCCCCGAACAGAAGAAAATTTTCGGAGAATTCTCGATTTTCCATAACACTCCTTAGAGATTGTACATTCATATATGAATTACCTGCTTCTTGTTAATATTAAACAATTTCCAACTTCTGAAGGAAGAGTCCAAATCAATTTGCAATGGATATAAAATTAATCAGGAAGTCTGTACACGTCTTTTTCATATTTATCAAATTATGTTTCCATGGATTCATAAAATTCCCAATTGAATATCTTGGAAAGTAATCCATAGAAATTAATGAAAGTTCGTTAATGTGGATAAGTCACCTCACTACAGAGAAATCTAGAAAAAAAATTTAAGTTTCTATGGATTCGTAAAATTCCTAATATCTCAGAAGCTAATGAAGAGAAATTAATGAAAGTAAATAAAAAATCAGCTCCGTTAATAATAGAATTTCGGAACTCTGTAAGTGGTGAAAGTCTAATGAAAATATAACTGCCCATTTTACTGAAAACCGCTTGGCGCTATCTGGTCCAGGAGCTGAAATCTGGAAAAACTTTGAAAAATTCGATAAATATCGGTTTTTGCATTTGGGGATTGGCTGTCTAGGATATGATAACAGACTCAATGTGAAGTATATTTATCGAATCAGTTGTTTCCTAGCCCGTGCGGTTCGGAATCCAGAGACTAGAAATTACAAAATTGGTTCAAATGTAAAGGTCCACCTTAAAATCAAAATTTCGGAAGTTTCCTAAGCAATCCGGTCAAAATAATTTTTCTCGTATAGAAAAAGGATGAATCTTTAATTATCTAGAATCCTATCGAGATATCTAATATCGTTCCGAAGATATAAGATTAGAAAGTTGACGGATTTTTTATTTTGGTAGACTTCTAAAGATCCTTCCAGAAAACCTATTTCTCCCAAAGGACTAATATCCCGAAATAATTTGAAATAATTCCCAAAGAACGTATCTTTCGACTCATTCTAAAATTAATCCCGAATTATTATCTGTTCTGGAGATACATGCTCCTCCAATCACGTCATAATTCATAGATTTTCATGCATAGTCAGGGGAATCAATTTCGTTAGAAGATAAGAGGAGAGAAATTCCAGAACTTTTTGATTTTAGGGAATACTACAAGGATCAGTCTTTCAGCCGATATTAATTTCGGTGTAATAGACCCCCTTCTTCTTCAGCGTCTGAGGCTCCGAAAACTAGATATTTCGTACTTTAAAAAGCTCCTCCCGGGGAAGAGGGTGGAGATCCGGATCCAGGATTCCACGAAATGCTTCCCCGGTATATGTATTACCGATGTACCAAACTTCATAGTTGTAGGACGAAGTTAGAAATATTTTTCTAAGGGTAACCCCTTTGAAGAAATGAGGCAAAAAATGGAAAAATATAATTCCTCGGGCCCCAGATCAATTTAACACAAAAACAAAAGATCACATCCCTGGCTTCTAAGGTATGTTGAAAGTCGAAGCATAAAACTCTTAGCAATGTTAGTGGATGGTGGTTTTCGGGCGCATCTAATACCCAACCCTCTTATTATTATTTATCAACCAGAAATTATAAAAAGACAACCCAATTTATGGGTATCATTTGATAGATAAATTCATCCCGTAATTGATTCCGTGGAGAAATTTCCAAATATTCGATTTCCAGAATAATTATGAACGATTTCCCCGGAAATTTACCGGAATAAATCGATATAAATTTGGTTTTTTATGGAAAAGAAAATGTTTATTTAGAAAAGAAATAATTCATGTTACTGGACAAATTAACAGTTCCTTTGATATCGGAAACGAATAGAAAAACGTAAAAAAAAAAAAACGGCATCAAATCGCCTCCTTATATTTTATTGAAAGCAGCCACATCAACGGACTGGACGAAATCCTGGAATCCCTCGATTTTCTCGGACAATTCATCAATGGAAACCTTATCATCTTCGATGACACACATGATCTGTAACTTATTGATGCCATAGCCGACTGGAACTAATTTAGCCGCTCCCCATAATAAACCGTCCTGTACAATTGTTCGAACGCTCTCTTCCATTTTCTTCATATCCGTCTCATCGTCCCACGGTTTCACGTCCAACAGTACGGAACTCTTTGCGATTAGAGCCGGTTTCTTAGATTTCTTTGCCGCATAGGCGGCCACCCGTTCATCCCGGATACGTTGTGCTTCCGCATCATCCTCCTCATCCGATCCGAATAGATCAACATCATCATCGTCATCTGATTAATTAAGTAAATGAATTAAAATATTAATTTTGATGTGAAATATCATCTTTACCGTTAGCTGGGGGCTTAACTGGAGCGGCGACAGTTGGTTTAGCACCGGCGGCTTGTGCTAGAGGTTGACCACCCCATCCGGAACGTTCGGACTCACTGAACGATTGGATGTGTTTGTACCATCGCGATAAATGTACCAAACCGACGGTTTGATCATGTTTTAACGACTGGAAAACGGATAAATCTGCTTTGGTTGGGGTGTAGCTAGGAAAACAAACATAACCTCAATTGAATCGAAATGGAATTTCGAAGAAAACAATCGTTCTACTTACCCATCGATGTAGCTGTTGTCTGCCAAGAAATTATCGATACTTTTCGGTGAACTTACATCGATTAGAGCCATTTTTTCCCGGTTATTCCTTGAAATACTCTCGATTTTCTGATTGCACAATGTGGAGAACGGGTGCGAATTTGCCAACGTTGACTGGAGAAAGAAAAATCGGGTGCGTTTAACGTGACGAATTGACGGTTGTAAGAAAACGAAATTCGATTAGTTATCCTTGTAAATGCCAATAATATTCAAAAATTGCACAACGCGCAACAAAAAAAAAATATTTCTTCGGGACGTATGAAGTTTTTCATTCTGGCAAAGGAAAAAAAATATTGAAGAAAAGAGGAAAATAATAAGAAGGAAAATAGAGAAAAGAAGAAAATTGAATGGATTTTAATCCAATTGTTGTTCAAAGGAAACCCGGAACGTAAATATTGTTAACAATTCCCTTTTACTTTTGTTTCGTTTTTCCGACGTTTTTTTTTTCGGACCGAAAAAATAGAAAACTCGCGGAAAAGTGACGCAAAGTGTGTTGGAAGTAAAAAAAAATAGAAAAAGAAAGGAAAGAAATAAAAATCCTCCATCACCCCCCGGACAGGATTTATCTGGAACAAAAACAATAGCGACCCCGAACCGACCGAGATTCAAATTTGAAAATTGGAAAATAATGAAGAGACGAAATGCCGATTGTGGCAAATTGAGGCGTCCAATTAAACGGAACAAAATTACGGAAGGAATGTATGGAAGGTAGGCATGCCACTGAATGGTACAGTTCCCCCCCTCCGGTACTCCGAATTTCTTGTTTATTCATGATCGAACAGATGGTGGTTTCGTCGTCAATTTCAAATGTTTTCCGTATCGATAAATCGATGTCCAGATGTTTATCCGGAAAATAAACAATTACGGTTCAAAAGCCGTTCCATTTCTTTGATTTTTTCGTTATTTTAAACCCGCTCGTTCCATTGGATAGCCGAGTTCACTGTTCCGATCCTTTTCAGATCGAATTTTACCCATAATTATCCCGGATTTGGTTCTAATTGAAAGAAAGGAAAATAGGAAAGTGGGGAAAATTCAATATGGCTGTCAGGATATCAAGTAAATTTCTTTTCATTTATTTGGAAACGGATTTTGCGCCTCCAGGAAAATCCATGCACGAATCGGGATCATTTTTATTTATATAAATTAACATTTTCATTTTTCTTAAATAGATTTGAAATGAAATTGGTACCAGTGATCGCAACGATAAGAAAATAACATTTTTTATGATGTTCCATTCAAAATTTGTAGAAAAGATCATTTTGAAATTGCCAACCGCAAGCTATCTGTCACTGGAACGGAATTGAGTTGTAAATTAGCTAATTTTCACGTCAGTAAATTTGTTTTTATTATTTAATATCAATTTAATCTATAAATGTTATCCTGCAGGCCAAATACACATGTTGCAAGGTCACGACATTGTTGTAGAGCGACAAACAATCAAGAAAATGTTTGTACAGCTTTCTAGCTTCCTACTCGACATATTCCTAATTTTTATCCGACTCTCCAACGGTCCCTGTTTTTTAAAACACATTTCTGGAGATGCTTCGAATTATCTAGACCCTCGTAGTCCTGTTTTTGATTGGAAATGAACCCCATTGAATGGGACATCCTATTTCCGATTAAAAACCGCATGTCAATTTTTAAATTAAAAGAAATAAAATAAATGAGATAAGAATACTGGTGTAGCGAGTGGTATCAAATTAAAGTCGACCTTGTGGTTTTAATTTGACCGATCGGACGTCAGAAAATTGAAATCGGACTGATAAGCGGGTGTTGCGGTTTGCCTTCTTGATAAATGAAGTCCATTGACCCATTGATGGATATTTAAATAATAAATTCTCTCATTTCCAGCAACACGATACTGTACATGAAATTTTTAATGTTGTGGGCATTCGTGATAACGGCCGATTTTATGTTAGAATTTCGATTTGAATTTTTATGGCCATTCTGGTTGCTGTTACGTTCCGTTCACGATTCGTTTAAGTACAAGGGATTGGTAATTTAATTTAATTTTGGTGGTTGAACCGTATTGATAACGAAACGGATATCTTAATATCGTTTTAGGCATTCTCAATACTATTCGTATGCATTGCCATTACATCAGATATGATCTGTTTATTTTTTATACCAGTTCATTGGCTGTTTTTTGCAGCAAGCACATACGTTTGGGTGCAATATGTATGGCATACAGGTAATTTTAATTGTAATTAGATATTAAGTAGTAATAAGACTTTGATATCCTTAAGTGTGGATTATTAATCTCAATTTTCGATGGAATTTGGTAGTAAAATGTTTACCGGCCGACCATAAGCAATTTGTCTTTATTAAAATTAGAATTATACGTTCTGTAGTCCAACAACATTCGGACAAGGTGGTTGATGTAGTACAAAGTCGAAAAGGGTTAGGAAAAGCCAAATAAATATTTGAAAGAGAATTTTTTAAATGCTTTTCATGGCTTTTACTGACTTTTCAGCCTCTTCTCATTGTCTTAGGATTTTACATACTTTCTCTGCATTTTTCTGATTTTTTAACTGATTTTTTCCTGAATCGGCAATGACTGTGAGTTATATTTTAATGTTTTTGATGTCACCTATCCTATAGCAAATAATTTGAAAGGGACTGTGTTCCCCTTTTAAATTTAAATTCCCTTTGGTCCCAAATATTTGTCCGTCAGAGTTTCCATCCCATGAATAGAATATTGGAAACATTTACAAGTGGAAGTAAAATTCTAAAAATGTAATCTCTAAGTCACAAAAGGATATTTTCATATACGATGCTCGAAAATCGTTGTCCGATAAATTGTTTGAAGCCTAGAAGAGAAGTAAGGCCCCTGGCGGTTTCAATAAACACTCAAAATGATTCAAAAATAACCCAGACATTTTTAGAAAAGCTCAGAGAAATATTTTAGAAAGTCAGGAAAATGTTGGGAATAGAAATGCTCGAATAATCAAACTAAATTAAGCTTAAAAATCGTAGATCTCATCAGGAAAATTGGAAAGGTTACCGAAAGCTTATTTTCCAACTATACAATTATATAATTTTTAATCTGTTTATTACTTTATTCATTAAATTTTTAATTTTTTTTTAAAAGCTCGCAAAAAACTTAAAAGCTCAATAAAAGCTTTTGATTCTAGATATAATATTATACGTTTTGAAATCCATTTTTCATCAAAACAATTTTATGTTAACAATATTTAGAATTTTCTCTTAACAAAAGCTTCATAAACAATTGAAAAACTTACTGCAAGCTTTTAATTAAAATCAAGTTTGGTATTTTTGTAATCTATTTTCAATCCGATTAATTAAATTTTAAAATTTTCCTTCAAAAGCTCATCGATAACTTAAAAGCTAAAAAAAAGCTTAATGTTTCAGATGTAATTTTATACGTTTCGAATACCATTTTCCAATTAATCTAACCGAAAGCTTTTTATTAAAATTAAAGTTGATATTCGTATTTTTAAAATCTATTTTCTATCCAATTTAGTCAATTTGAATCAAATTTGAGATTTTCATTGAAAAGCTCGGTTTAAAACTTAAAACCTCAAAGGAAGCTTAAAGTTTTATAATTTTATACGTTTTGTAATCTACTTCCCATTCCTGATTGAAACATAAAATTGATAAACAAAATCTTCATAAAATCGCCAACATCACCATTTGGATACGGCCTCGATTTAGAGAAGATATTCCCCAAACGGGTAGAGATATCTTCGAAACGGTGACAGAGAATTTCATAGAATTTTACAGTTTAATTCATCCATCATTCAGTTACTATTTAAAATTTAAATCATTCAAATTTACCAATCGAATTCGGAATTATAATCAGTTTACTTCGGGCAAATTTGGGGTATATATGTGGGAAGTGTCGGCAGACTATAATTCCTACGTAGCTTAACATACAAGTATTGTTATTATATTTAATTGAAGTTGTTGAAAGTTGTAAGCTACCAATGAAAGTTAAATTCTTATATTGTCTTCAACGAGATGGGGCTGAGTATGAGCTGGAATACTCAAGCTTAAATCGTAAGGATCGAATTATACAGGTACAATCATCATTACTCTACATTGATAATTAATTTGTCATTCCTAATTAAATCGTAATTAAATTAATCATGCTGTGCAGGTCTTATTTAAAGGTCTAGGTCTGCTGTGTAGGAGATCTAGAGCTAAGATGATTTATTTACCGTTTATCGCCGGTAAAATAAACTCAAAGACCACTACTATTTATCTGAACCAAATTTCATGCTATTTTGATGATCAGTTCTCGATACATTTTATTGGGAATTTTACACTGACAGTTGGTATAATAAAATATCACCCAGCTAACAATCTACGATTCTACGACATTGGGATCTGCTTCTCCATATTCATTGACTTATCCGTCCGAAAGTCTATAATCTATTTCTTCCTAAAATACCACGATGGGCAATACCCTGTAAATATTAGATTATTAATAAGTTTATTGTAACAGGGGTTTGACATGACTTACGGTGGTGTTTGGGGATTTATGCGCTAGTTCTTCGTATTCACGGGGGATTTGATGTTAGGAAACTACGTCCTCATATAATGTAATAATTCTAGATATCAAAACGGCATTGAGAGCAATTTAAAGGCTGATCTTCAGTTGTTTTTTTGGATATCTAAGCATATCGCTAAAAGGTTATCCCATAACTGAAAGAAACATCCTGAAAATTTCTCCAATCTGCCTGCATAAAAATCAGATAGCCGGATGTTAATTCATAGAAGTTGATCCTACTGATTTTGCCAGTTCAGACTAAGGTCGCAAATCCACCACCAATTTTCTAGATAATATTGTACACATTTCTCGTTTCCGTCCGGTTCCAAAATGTCAATATTTTGAACAAGATATCGGAGGAGAAGGGGAAAGTAAACCGAAAAAAGGTTTCCAGAAAATATTTCAATCTGATCCGATCTTAAGATTGATTTGGAGAATTTAATTTAAGATAATCTAATCTGAACCATTCGGCCTAGAAGAATAGATTAGATCTTTTTTGTACCTCGTTTCCTACGGTTATCTAAACCTCGGTTATCTGAACTCATTATGTTCCAAATACTTCAAATCATAGTGAATTTAGTCCCTATTTTAAAGGATAAAATCAACTACTTAGAACCCCCACGTAAGTGGAAATGTTTAAATGTAGAAGATTACTTAGAGGTATATTTCTTTGAATATTCCTATAGAATGTGATTCAAAGAAATTGTAATTTAAGGATAGAACAGGAATGGAACATTCTGTGACTGTGGATCTCGAAATTGATGAATTTTGTATTTTGGTATAGACTTTCAAACATCATTCTAGTAAAACTATTTTTCCCAAAGGACTCAATATAAGTAGTTAAATTGAAAGGACCTTGAAGTATGGCTCGCTCAAATTCCGATGCGGTCTATATAAAATTCTTAGCAGTCCTGAAAATTCAGGTTAAAAAAAACGTCGAATTTCTTCATGCAATATTCGGGAATTTAATATTTTTGAATGAAATAAATTCGAGGAATTTTCCTAGAGTTATTATTAGATAGATTTTCGTGGGAAGGTTGGTTCTACAACATTTTTAAAAAACTCACCAACTAAAAATTAATTTCAGGATTAAAAAAATACATTTTTGGAACGAGTTTTTCAAAAATTTATGATTTTCTAATTAATTTTCAGACTTTTTTGATCATTTTGAATAAAATAAAATATTTCTTTCCGCTCGATTTTGCTGAAATGTTTTTCCTGGATACTTAATGAGGTAAATTAAGAAATAATTTTAGGATTTAGGCTACAAAAACTTTTCTGTGGGAGTTTTGAGTTTTAAGAAAAATCTACGATTTTTTTTCTTGCTCCTTTTTTGATCAAAATTTTTAAATTGATTAAAAAAATCATTTTTCGGCTCGATTTGGCTGAAAATTGTTTTCAGAATACTTGACGAGAAAAACTAAAAGCGAATTTCAGGATTTCGTAAAAAAAAAAATTCTGAGCGTGTTACGAGGATTTTAAAATTTCAATAAATTTTTTCCTGTTTTTTGATGAAGATTTTTAATTAATTTTTTTTTTAAATAAAAATTCGCTAGATTTCGTTGAAATTTTTTTCGTTAATGGTTGAAGAGGTATTTTCAGGATTTTGGAAAAAAAAATTTCTGAGCCAGTTATGAGCTTTTAAAAAGTCCATGAATTTCTTAGAAATTCTTCAGTTAATTGATGTTAATTTTTTGATCAAATTTTTTAAAATTTTCGTCCGATTCTCCTGAAAGTATTTTTTCTGGATACTTCATGAGGTAAACTAAAAACTAATTTCAGGATTTCGGGGAAAAAAATTTTCTAGGCGAGTTATGAGTATTTAAGAAATCCATGATTCAGTTAATTTTCTTATTCTTTTTTCAAAATTTTGAAATGGATTTTCTTTAAAAATATTTGATGAGGTTAACTAAACATTAACTTCAGAATTTTGGAAAAAATGTCAAAAAATTGTATAAAATCTGTAAAACTGTATTTTTCTATAAAAAAAAATTCTCTCAGAAACCCTCTGAATTAATGGTATTTTTACGAGTCAATTTTTGGCGAAATTTTAAAAACATACAACTTGGGAGGGGATCCCTTGATCTTAAGGTATTGATAGGTGACCAAGTCCACCCCATATTTAAAGTCATATCGAAATTTCCCAATTTAAAATTGTTCGGAAAAATTCAATTTAAAATCGAAGGTTGGGTGCGATATGTTTTTTTTTAATCTAAAATGGAGCCAGTTTTTTGAAAAAAAATGTCTTAACAAAATCTCTTCGTTAATTACATATAAATAATTTGGCATCATTAGATTAAGTGATGAATAAAAATTATTGGTGAAATTTAAATAAAATTCGGTCAATTTTATTGAATTTTTTACAAGTCGATCTTTCGGAATATTTTAAAAACATATGTTGATAGGAGACCCGCTGACCTTAAAGTATTGATAAATCACCTAGGTAAGGTACTATTTGAATTCGTATTGAAAATTTCCAATTTTAAATTTTCCTGGGAATTACATCCGTTTTCCCAGAAATTTAAGTTTTCCGACAGTTTGTCCAGAAAATGTTATAAAATGAAAAAGGTTTTGGGTAGATCTTGTATACTTAAGCCTGTAAAACAAATGAAGGATTCGATGCAGATTTAATGCATTTATGCAGTCAGTTATGCAGTCTGCTTAACTTAATTTCGGATGGTTTAAGGGGCTCCGGTTATGCAGCCTCGACATATAACAATTAAAACTTAATTTCTCAAAATATTCATTAGAAATGGTATAATTAAGTTATTGTTTATCATTTTAGGTTTATATTAGGCTGGTCTGTGCTAAATTTTAGGCAGCTAGATCCATTTTCGCAAAATGATTTTAACAATAGGCCGATGGTTAGTCCATGCTTTAGTCAAAAATCGAAAAATTCAAAATGTGCGGTTTTTCGGTCTGTGCCAAATGTTAGGTTTGCTAGGTACAGAAATAACATAGTTTCGGCATTAGGAAAGGCAGCGGGTCTCTGTAGAGTACACTAATGGATAGATTTCTCTTTTAATTTGACAGATAAGGGCATTTGTTTGCCGACAATATTTCTCTGGATGCTGTTCGTCTATTTGGAAGCGGCTATTCGATGGAAAGATAACCGTCACATGCCACATTTAGATTTATGTAGACCATTTGCAGCTCATTGGTAAGTGTTTTTTTGTATACACACCAGACAAAGAGTCTGATTCCTTTTTAATTATCCGTTCCAGCATTGGTTATCCGGTGGTAACGTTAGGTTTTGGTTTCAAAACATACGTCGGTTATCGAATGCGACAACGGAAGCAACGTGAAGTCGCCAAAGAGAATGAATTCTATATGCAATTGTTGCAGCAAGCGTTGCCCCAAGACGATTCATCAATAACGGACACAACGGATTTACTATCCCAATCAAGTCTAACCGATCAAACACAATTATCGAGCGATAAAGATCAATTGTCGATAACGGGAACGCCATCACAACCAACACATCCACTGAAACATAGTAAAACGATAAATGCAATGAGTCCGGCAAATGGGCATGCGATACCGAACGGTATCGGTCACCAATCATCACAGTCCCATCGACGAAAAACAGTATCCGTATCACCGTTAACGGATACGGTAAATGGATCAACGCTGGGACAAACAACAGTACGGAATCATCAAAATCATCAACATAGTTTAAGTAATCAACGGAGGGACAACAGTACGGGTCATAAATGTATAGAAAAGGATGTACTGGGGTCGACTACCTCATTAAATTTTAATAAAAAAGAGTCTGATTTAACTAGTTGTAGTCGAACGGATTGGAAGATTATGGAAAATGGGAGAGTGGCAGCTGGTGGTGGTGCTAATCATCTAACCGGTCAATTGACCAATACATCTTCTTCCGATAGTTGTACGCATTTAAGCTCAAAATCGCAAACCGGTGCACAAACACAATCGATTCAAACGATAACCGATAATCATATACAAAATCATGACAGACAGCAAACGATGAGCAATAATGTTGGCCCACATAAATCAACGGATGTTAAGCAGCAGACGAAGTTCGGTAATGGCAGTATTTTACATTACGATATCGAATGTAGCCAAACAGTGACGCAGCCGGAGGTCAACAGTGATACGACCGAAAAGATAAAAGGTTTTTTTGGAAGAGATGTCATTTCCCCGATCAAATTTCTTAATCGAATTTGGTCTTTTTAGGTCGCCGCAATCGTGTCAAACAAAAAGATGTCACGATCGCTCAAAATTCTTCCAAGGACAATCATCAAATTGGATCATCGGAACGTACGCAACAACAGTCGATCGGATTGATAAACACCGGAACCGGAACGGTTAAACAGAATGGTTTCGGTGGTGGTGATGGTGGATCACTACAAATGCATAATAGTGAATCGCAAACGGTGCCAGCCGTTTGTGATTCATGCTATCGATTGGAATTGGAGGTGAAACGGTTAAAACAGGAGATCGGACAATATAAACAGATTGAGAATGAATTGAAACAAAAATCGGAAGCAAACAGTGTGATGAAAGCGAGTTTGCTGGTCAAACAGAAGGAGGGTGATGAGATGGATAAAAAGTGAGTTTGAATTATGAATTTAAATTAAATCTGTAATTATTCTGTTTAATAGAATCAAGGAAATGCAAGTGAATCGGCACCAGGATCGACAGAATATCGTTAATTTTGAACGACGGTTAAATGATGAACGACGACAGCGTCAAACGCTCGAATCTCAATTGAATAACGAACGGAAACAGAAGAAGCAAGCCGAAGAGAAGGCAGCTAAGTACGAATAAATGCGCTTCTCTCTTCGTAGAAAAACAATCAATTTATCCCCTCCCACCATTTATTTTTCAGAGCTGAATGTGGTGAAAGTTGTAAGCAGCGAAAAGCTCAAATGGAAGCCGAATGTAAGCAACTGAGACGAGAATTAGTTGCTGCGGAAGATAATAAAAAATCGATCGAGCAACAAAATCGAAATTATGAACAAGAGGTTTGGTTCTTGATTGATTAACCGATTCGATTTAAATTTCCTATTTTATTTTGTAGTTACGAGCCGAAAGTCGAAATCGTGAAAGTACCGAAGTATTATTATCCGCTTTGCAAGCGATGCGAGAGAAAAATTCGACGCTGGAAAAAAATCTATCAGCCGAAACTCGGGTGAAATTAGATTTATTTTCAGCGTTGGGTGATTGTAAGCGACAGTTGGAAATTACAGAAAGTTAGTATTTCGGTGAAATGTAATTTAACGTTAAAGAATATTTAAAAACGTGTCCCTTTTCCCAGATTTATGTCGAAATAAGGATAAAGAAGTGAGTGATCTTAAAGCGAAAGTTGCACAATTACTGGCCGTTATGCCGGCAATGCCATCTGGCGATTCATTCGGCTTACCGAATTGTACGTCAAGTGATGGATCAACAAGTTCACTGATGCGTTTCAATAGTGATCCGTCACCGGTACGACAAGGACCGTCCAGTCCATCGATGCCGCACATCAGTTTGGGCGGATCACCATTAATCAGTCAACTGCAAAGTATTGCCGTACTAACATCAACGGCTAATGAGATTCTATCTTCTTCCTGTCCACCAACATCTGGTCACAATCAGATGCAACAACAACAGCAGCAACAACAACAACAACATGTTATCGTACATCATCAATCGCAACAACAATCATCGCAATCGGTTGCCCATCAACAGGAACTTCATTTACAAATGCAAATGCAAAATGCGTCCAATTTGGATCCGAATGCAACCGCTTATACGCCAAAAAATGTGGTTGGCGGTGCTGAGGCTTGACTGGGCGCGATTCGATTTGGAAATAAGAAACAATTTTCATTTCAAAAGGAATGAATTATCTATTTATTTAATTTTATGTTTTACAGTGGAGCCGCTTTTATTTGGTCCTATTTAAGTCCTTATTGTTTTTCTATTCTTACGCTTTTTGTTTCCAAAAAAACATTGCACTCGTTCTTGGTTGAGTGAGTGAATTGCTTTAAGGACAACCTATATTACATGGTTTTTTTTAAGGAATAAAATTAAGATCTAGTTTCTAATTGTGAGAATCTTCTCTTTCAATCATTTTTTCCATGAAATGACGCCGATTTTCTAATAGTCTCTGGACGAATATAGTGAGAAGGGATGAGAGATGCCGATTCAAAGAATGGACCCGATTCTATATGAAATCAAACCTCGAGCTAGAGAGGATTTGAATATACCCTCATCGTCTTATAATACAATATGTAAGCTTCTCCAGATAGTTCAACGCATTTAGTAAAGCCCATATCTCAACTGAATTATGTATTAAATTCAGTTTTTATTTGCTACATTTTTCTATGATATTCTGCATTCCCTTCCATCTTACAAGATCTCATTCACTTAGAATAATTAATTAATATTAATTATACAGAACATCCATTGAACTCAAGATCTTCCCAATTTTATTCTGATCTGTTGTATTATGATTTTCGTTAAAAAGAAACGATACTTATTTCAATAGCTTATTTATTCATACAACAACTATAGAGACTTACTTACAATAGATATTTAATTATTTATATTTAATTAATTAAGTTTAAATGTTCTTTAAAAATGATTTAATGGTTCTATTGAAATATCTGTATTATCAAATTGCTCCTACTTATTTAAAATGAATTGTTTCTGACAAAATAAAAATTGCTGTTGTATTTAAATTATTTAAATCTAACGATGAATATGGTTAATGACTGATTTTATTTTTATTATATTTTTTTTTAAATAATAATAATAAAAAAAAACACCCAATTATTATGTTCAAAAATGAATTATACATATTTTTTAATTTTTAATTATTTTCTCTAATTTATTGTGATTAGTGTTCAAATGCTGAATTAATTTTTTTTATATAATTAAATGTAATAATCAAAGTAACCCATGAAAGATTTATCTCCTGATTATCGAAAGAAAAAAATAAACACTTTTCTGATTTTATTTTATATAATTTAAAACAAACAATTTTCGAAAATTAAATTGGCTAGGATTTCTCCTCCGATTGCTTGTCAATTTTTATAATTTATCAAATAAGATTTGCCATAACAAATCAAAAATGCCCATTATTCTCTTTTAAAAAAAAAATTAATTTCCTGATTAAAATGTTCGTAATAATGAAAGTAAGAAATTAAATTTATTTCTTTTATTGTAAATATTTTGTGATATTTGATACATTTTTTATTTGAAATTGACAGAATTTACAAAAAATTTAAAAAAAATGTCGATTTGCACAAAAGGACGATTTTTCATTTCGTTTTTTTAATTTAATTTATAAATTTAATGACATGAAAATGATTAATAAAAAATCTGC
This sequence comes from Symmerus nobilis, assembly GCA_027564815.1. Lineage (NCBI taxonomy): Eukaryota > Metazoa > Arthropoda > Insecta > Diptera > Mycetophilidae > Symmerus > Symmerus nobilis. The sequence goes on from JANTOP010006895.1 coordinate 33,042, forward strand.
GATAATTAATTAAAATTAAATTATAAAAAAAAGAAAATTAATGTTTTATTCTTAATTAACAATAACAAACATACATGTACTTAAAAACGATTGTGTTAATTTTAGTCTCTTTTAAAAGATATTATTTTGAAAAATCTTAAATTAATTAATTAATTATACTGACAGTTTTTTTTATGTAAATTTATTTTTATATAAATGTTTTATTTTTTTCTCTGTCCATTTTCAAAGCAGTTAAATTTAATTAATTTATTATTAAGAATATTGGCGCTCTCTACTTCTTAA
>JANTOP010006896.1:0-16484 GCA_027564815.1 Symmerus nobilis
GGCAAAATGATTTGCCTAAACATAACCCAGACGCAATCAGACAAATTGTTTCGTTTTGTTTTATGGTTTGAGTGATTAGATTTAATAGAATACACAATGTCGCCGGAGTTACTATCAATTTCAAAATACAGTATGTTCAGTCTAAATTCAACCTTTTCATTTCAAATTCAACCTTCTGCAAATGAAAATTCTAATAAAAACTTTTCTAACATAGATTATGATTCGATATTTTGAACCATTTTGTCATTCAACGGTACATTCTATTGTTTTAAGCATTTTTAACGGTACATTTCAATAGTTGGACACAGTGGTACAAAATATCGAATCATAATCTATGATAGAAAAGTTTTTATTAGAATTTTCATTTGCAGAAGGTTGAATTTGATTTGTAAAAGGTTGGTTTTGAAATGAAAAAGGTTGAATTTGGACTGAAAATCCTGTAAAATTTTATTTTCTGAAGTATGTAATATAAAATATTATTGTCAGAATAAAGTGAATTTGTTATATTGAATTGAAATATGAAATATAGTTCAATAATTTAATCCCCTGAAATCATCTTATCTGTAAAGTATCCAATTTTTGGTATTGAAAACCGGGATCCCGGTTTGATTTCATAAAACCCGAAATACCGGTTTTCAAAATTCCCTTCGGTTTTGCATCCTCTAGGACAGACTCATAAATTCACAGATTTCTCACTCATATTTATAAACATATTCTATATTATCGGAGTGGTATTTTTATAAGAAATACACCACATAATAGATACTAAGGACTACTAAGGGATAAATAAATGTCATTCTTTTTGCACCACAAATTATTCCGACTTATAAACATTTTAATTAAAAACTCTACATGGAATAGTTATAATTACCTATATTATCTTATGTAACTTATTAATGAAAATTATATGATAATTTTGTTTGGGTTTCTGAAATAAAGTTAAGGACAGACACTTTCTTAGAACAGGAGGATTTTCTAAATTTGTACCGTAATTTCGTCTCAATATAATATAGCCAATCGAAACATTTATCAGTGTAATTTTCCTAAATATTACTACTAGGAATTTTGAAATGCGGCAAATTTCCTTTTAATCTAGTTTTTATGATTTTTTATGGCATTGCAAGGCGTGTGGATTGTTCTTCAAGATATCTTAATGCGCGATATTCAGAGATATAATTACAAGCAAATTGAATTTTAACTGTTCAACTGCGAACTGTTTTTCTAGCACGAAACGTAAATTTCTATTGGCGAATATCTTAAGGAAGGGGTTAAGAGCTGTATTTACAGTATTGATGTCAATTAAGAGTTCAATAAATTTTATAATCCCTCTTTACACTATACTTTGGTCGTACTAGTATATGTTCCTTTATATCAAACTGTAAATTAGATAAGTTAAAAATGGTGTAAATGAATACATACATGAAATATATGTTGCAATACATAACAGAAACATAGTGCTTTCACGAGCACTACTTATTATTTCTGATAACGATCTAATTTAAAATAGAAGTATTTTTATTAACTCCCTAATCTCTTTTTCATATAAATAAAAGACAATCACATATAGGTATTTATTATTAATTAATTTGGCAGATTAGTGTTTATTTGAAAGAGCATGTAAAAACATAAGGTCAATGCATTATTTCTTCATTCATGTAATCTCCACAGGCGGGTGAAAAAAATGTTTATTATCCAGTTTTATATTGGAAATAATGAATTAACAACAATGTATTTTCTGTACAATATATTCTATTTTCCTTTCATCAAACGTGTATGAGTTGAAAAAATATTATCGCACATAACGAGAAGGGTAGGTGTTAGAAAATATTATGAACATTTGCCCGTTAGCTATCTGCTTAACGAACTTCACAGTATGGATCACTGGATGGTGGTAATAAAAATAATACTATAATATTATACAAATAGGAGTATCTAATATATGTAGTATAATATTTAAGTATTTCAGAAAATTATACGCGTAGAATAGAGAGTTGTTATAATATAGTTGTTTTAAAGCTTTTATTATATGAATTGCTTTAAATTTTAAAATAATATAAAAATAAATTTGTATTTAGCACAGCCTTGCCAACTGTTAACATTTAAGGATAGTTTTGAATCTTCAAGTTAGAACTTATTTCCGATATACCTGCTTGTTATCTCTCGTTTACCTTTTCCTTAAATCATCTAACCACAGCCGTCTTATAGGAATGTATTAGAGTGTACGTGTGCTTAGCTTTAAGTTTAAATTTATACATGATATTTTAGAGAGGCCCATCACAACGTATGTGGCCCATCACTGCTTTGAACGACGATTATAAATTGAAATAATCCGCCAAGAAAGAAATGGTACATTAAAATATGGATTAATTACAGAAAAATGTGTGACAGATCAACGAATAGTATGATATGAATGAGATGAGATGAAAGGCACCAAAGATACAAGTAATCCAAGTTATAAGTTATCGCAAAATTTTAAGGGTGAAGTGAAAAAGTGAAGATAAAGTGGAAAGTTAAAGGGGGCTGAAGGCAAATAATGAAATGATAAGTGCAATGATTAGGAAAAGGACATTAAACAGCGAAAGGAAAAAGTGAATAAGGAAATGGAAAGATTTGGCGATTGAAGATTTGGAGATTGATCCGTCGTTCAAAACTCAAAAAAAGGAATTTATATAGCGTGATAGGGAACATATAGGTAGAAACTAGTTGAAGACCACAGGGAAAAAACAAGGAAGGTCACAAAATATTAATAACGAGAAAAGTCGATTTTAAAGTTTTGGTGTTCCTTGTTTTTACATCGTATTTTTTGTTTGTACCTCATTTTTAAACGCGGCTATTATCTGACTGTGCCATATTTCTTCCAAGGAGATGTAACTATAATACAATATGGACATTTTTCTACTAAATGGGGAGGTTAGCTCAATTTTTGACATTGTGTGACATTCCTTGTTTTTTCCTTGTTGTTGGTGTTTTTTTTTAAGCGAAACTTCTTTGCGGAGGGTAAACCAAAAATGTATGTAACGGAAGTTGGTTGGACGTTTGGCAAGAAAGCGTTTAGAATTGTTTCTATAGCGAAAATAAATATTGAAGTCAGACATATCCGGATGTCAAAACCAGTTAAAATGCAGCGGCAGTGTGCAGACGCCAAATAATGAAGACAAACCCCAAAAAGTCTTTCATTTACAGTGTAACCCAAAAATGTTTTACTCGATAATTTTTTTTCTCTTACAGGTTGACCCAAATTTTTTATCTTAAAGGGTCACCCAAAAAAAAGTTTTTACTCAAAAATTTTATTCTCTGTTACAGGGTGACCCGACTATTTTTATTTTCACAAAAAAATGTTTCTCTTACAGGGTGACCCAAAATTTGTTTTCTCAAAGCGTGACTCAAAATTTTTTTCTTACAGGTTGACCCAAATATCATTTGGACCCAAGAAATGTCTCTCTCTTAGAGGGTGACCCAGAATTTTTCTTACCAAAATCCATTTCGACCCAAAAACGAAACACGAATTTAATTAAACTGTTCAAAAGAAGTTTCACTTCAGCAGTGTGGTCTAGACGCATATGTTTTTTTTGTTAATAAAATTTATATAATTCCTCAATTTAATCGTTTAAAAAACTCGTATCATACATTTCAAATTTTCCTAAATAAATTTAAATGTTCGATTTCTCCTGTGGAGTTAATAAAAAATAATCACTTATCAATTATAAATATGATATTTATATGTTAAAGGCACAATAATCCAAAGCTCATAATTATTCAATTCTCGAGTTCAAAAAAATTCAAGACATTTTTCTCACCAACCATTGTGCCATTGTTGAATCCCACAAATTGTTCGATTTCGTTTCTTGAAGCCGGGCTTGTAGACAACGCGAATTTATAATTCACAGAGAAGTTTTATTCACCTTAAAAACGTCAAGAACGCTTAAAATTCATTTTTTTTTTAATCATTCATATAATGCAATGAGGAGAAATAGCAAATATCCTGAAAACTCTTAAAATATAAGTATACGAAACGAAAATTCTGTACTCACGTTGAATGTAATTCTCCGTAGTGATCATTGAATGTAATTTTTAAGAAATTAGTTTGCTTATGATACAATAAAAGGGAATTAAATTTATGATATGCTATACTCTCATCAAAATGTTGGCAGATAAGTAAATGACTTCTAATTCAATTTCACTAATGTCCAACAAATTATTTATTTCAGTGTATCAATGATATTTAACCATTTAAAAATTCCCTTTATCCCCAACAAATATCATTTTAAATGCAAGCACGTGGCGGTTAGCATAAGCAACGATGATATTGGTTAACTGATACTCTTTAAACTGATAATAAACAATTCTTTTTCATCAATTTATTCTGTATTTTTCAATCAAACCCACGCAATTTATTTGGTTATCATAAACGAATATACAAGTATTTTAATTATCATATTCAAACGTTCACTTCATTATAATGATCAGCATCATCAACATAAATATTTATCTTTCAGTGAGGGATATAATTTCTAGCAAAAAAAATTAATACGCGTGGTAACTTCTAGTATACCTAGTGTATCCTGGATAATTTTTCAACATTAAGGAATTAAAATTGCACGTGCATATCTACATAGTTTTAGTATATTTACTTTATCTGAAATTGGTTGTTAAACAGGGTAGTTATCTAGATAATAATTCTTATTTTGTTTATACGAAATATCGAATTTTTATATCCTGAATTGGCGCATTTCTAGTTTCAAAGATTACTGATATCCAACATCCTGTACATCCATACATATTAATGAGCTATCATTTGTTGATAAGGATCGAATTTCGCTCTAACAACATCTATAATACTATGTTCAATATATATTTATGTGTATAGTGTGGCGATTCTGAGCGATCCAAACAAAATATTTTGTATAGATGGATATAGTATATTTTAGTAGGAATAGGATCATCATTTTAATATGCAAACACTATGTTGGACTATGTTAAATATTTGATATATGAATGTGTTATATAAAGAAGGAGCACCACAGCATTATTATTTACAATTTAGGAACATTAATTTAATTGAAAATAAATGCAACACGTTCATATAAAAATACTTCTTGCTACAATCCTTTGTTAAGAATATATTATGCGATTTGAAGTGTTTCGCAAGTTATTCAATTATTCATGACCTCCGTAATTCGCGACCATTTGTCAACGATTGTTGAATGGTAAAAATTTATTGAAATAATCATTGCGAGATCGATTTCACTCTTCGATATCTTATATCGTAAAGAAACAATTGTAGTTCAATTACAAGAAAGAAATTATAATGATCTAGAGTGAAAATTCGACGGTTAGTCAATATCCCGAGCTATTCGGCAGAAACATTTGATATTTTTAATCAATATATGAATTTATATTCATTTGAATCGACAACTAAAAATGTCCTCTGAACTCTGATATATGTACATACTTACTCGTATACATACTTCAGCAGCAAAATTCAGAAATAGAAAGATATGGCAATATTTAAATTGAGGTAAATTTTCTCATCATATATAAGTATTCTAAACAGCCACCATTAAATCTATCCTGAATATTAATCGAAATGAAAGGGTTATAATGTTGGATTTAATAGAAGGATGAGATGTTATGGTACGAAAGAGTTAAGATTTGAATTGGCATATAACTTCACAGACATGATGAACTCCTAATTGTGAATCAGCATAATTATAAAATTATCTATATAATGCACGAACTTATTTATTTAAATAGTATTATTAGAATTTTTTTTAAAATACTTAGTTGTAAGATATCTTGGTTTTACCAGCAATTCTATTCTAAATTTATAACGTTAATGAAATAGCTAATCTGTGCAATGTTAAATAATTCACGTCTCGCACTGTGCATCCATTTTAATTTCAGTGTCAGGGTTGAATGAATAATTTAACCGTCGAAAAAATGTAATTTTAATGATATATGCGAGAGAGATGTTAACCCTTTTTCCACATTTTCTTCTTTTTCATTTGGGTCGGTGAATCTTACGTCTCGGCATCCATAAATAAATATTTCATAAAAGGATCATATATTATATTATCTCTATACAACGTTTATCACATTGCAATAACATTTTTCTTATTGTTGCCTCTGTGAAAACTCATTGAACACGTGAGTGTTTACCGAAGGAACATGTGTTTGCATATAAAAATATACTTGAAAAATTTGAGACGGTTTTATGAATGATGCTTATTACTTATACAAAAAAGGTAATATTATAATAATATACGTACAGTTTCCATATTGAAACATCTTTTGCATACAATGAGCTCTTGAACTGTGTAATTATTGCGGTTTATCGAAATTAAAAATAATCTATTATGATTTTACATTACAATAAGTAGGTCTTATTAAAATGTTAATAAAGTTTTTTCTGCTCTATATTTCTCTGCTAAAATATGCAACGTTTTATATACTCGTATTATAACTTCAGCTTTATAATTTTGCAAAATTTATCTACAATGAGAAATTTTGTAATATTGTGTTACTTAGGTGGTCGATACGAAATAAATAGTCGATTATCATGAATCCACTTTACATTTTGTGGAAAATGGTAATTTTGTAGAAAATATCTAAATATCGTTTTTAAAATAATTTTCAGTGGAAAGAAAGTACTAAGGCATTAGTGCTGCTTAACAGTTTTTAATTATCTATCAGCATATCGTATCTATTTTCGTATTATTTTAAAATTTAAAATTTTTTTTCCACGATATTACAAAGTTGCATCGAAATTTATATTTTATTTCATTTTAACGCAATAAAATTTAAAATATTAGATGGAAAATAAGTATAACGATAATTAGAATAAATTCAGCCTGATAGTTGAGTAAGATAAATTCAGTTTGCCAATAAAATGGTCATTATAAAGTAATTTACTGGTCTTCTAATAACAATATTTTAATTTTTTTTGTTAACAATATTTCGCACTAAAATGTCCGTTCACATCTATCGAATACGATGGTTTTAATGTTGCAACCACACCATTTATGTAATCCATTGTACGATATGGTCTTTATATCTTTTAACACTTATAGGCGATTGACCGTAGTTACGTTATGGATTACCATGGGTTATTCGTAGCGTCAACTGTGTTAATAGATATAAGGACCATAGTGTGCAGTGCAATGGATTTCTTAAGTCGTGTGATTGTGACATAAGTCTCGAATATATCTCTACCGTTTTGGCAAAAGCTGATGTCCAATTTTCATAATTTTTCAGGAAGCCGATTTAAAGTTTTGAAACCTCATTTTAATCAACTTCCACTTATATCAGACATATATGATCTTTTGCCAACTTGTTCCAAAAGTCCTAAAAGACATATCAAGTATATCTAAAACCCATTTTTCAAAACAATGGACATATCAACTTTTGCCATATTTGTAAAGATATTTACTTCAATGTTTACTGAATTGTTTTGAATGTTCGCTAGACGAATAAATTATATTTTGAAATTTAAAAATAAAACGAGTAATTGTACTCATATTTGGAAACCCAATAGTGAGTATGGGCATGTATGCTTAATAAAGTATGGGTTGGATCCAGTACCAAGAACAGTGTTTCCCAACACTGATTGGTTCCCAGCCCTGATTTTTAGCAGATGCTCGTTGGTATACAGAACAACATTCCTATACACTACTTTAACATTGGACAGCATCAAACATTAATTTTAGCAAATAATCGGTTTTTTTGTATGCAACGCCACCTATGTTATATTTTTCTCATGTGTATTTTTATTTGTTCTATAGTCCCCCGGAACTTCATTTTTCGATCGGACTGTAAATAAGGGAGTTAATATGGAAAAACCAGTTCGGCAATGTTCTGAATTTTTTCGTTGACATCAGCAAGAGTCAACATTTCTTGCAATTTAATGATGAAATAAAATTTTCTGATTTCTCAAAAAATCGTTTCCGATAAAAAAATTGTTGCCTTAATAAAAAAAAACCCTTCCCTCTTCAAATTTGACCTGAACTTGATATTTCGAAATTTAGTTACGAATTGACCTCCGTAGGGGAGGAAATAGGGGGAACATTTTTCCACAGATCAATGGGTCTACCCAGGGGGGAAATTTTTGTATTTCATAAATTTCTTGTAGGAACTTGGTAGATCTTAACCCCCACCAAAAGTTAGTTCGTACCCTAGGCTATAATCGCTCTGAACATACTCGGAGCATAAAACGAGAAACTGATTTGATTATAGAATAACGAAAATTAGTCTGCTAAACAAGGCTTGCACCACAGCCACCTATCTCGTATTTGGAATGCCAAGGATTGATTTAATACATGATATCCAGCTACATTCAGGCTATTTATACGATATATTCTATTTAGCCTAACTTTCGGCATGAAATGCGCGTGAAATTGATTATAAGTCTCATATCGCGCCCAGGGTTAAGCGTGTTAGGATGATATCTATCTCATTTTGAGGCCTGGTTTTTATTGTTATCAGATTGGCACCTAAGTTTTTAGGCTTCAAAAAATTTGATAGAAAACATTTTTAGAAACTTTAAAAGTTCTAGAATTTTATTTAAAGTAACTTCCGTTATTACAATCTATAATCTTTTGCCATCTTTTTGGTAGTTTTTGAGTCCCGCTTTATTAAAATTGTATGTGATTAGACGCAATATACGCTATCAGGTGCTTCTTGACACCGTCGACTTGGCTAAATCGTTTCTTTCCTAATGAAAGTTGTAAAGATCTGAATGAGTGGTAATCACTTGGAGCAACTTCTGGGCAATATGGTGGGTTCATAAGTCATACCAATCCTATCGAATTAATTTGGTGTAGAGTCCGACGAGCGACATGGGGTCTGGCGTTGTCAATCAGACATGATTCAGTGAGAAATCAGAAATGGCTCTTGCATAGAGATGACGCCTGTACGTCCTGTAATTGTGAATAATGTAATTGTGTAATTGTGAAAAATATTCGCTTTTCATCACATCTTCCACACCGAGTGCCTGGCATACATTGCGCCTTGCTTGGACAACTGTTCGACCCAGTTAATATTCGTGAAATAAGTGCTCGCAAACCATTGTTTTCGACATATTTTAACTATACCTAAAAAATACATTGCTTTTCCAATAACGACTCTTCAAAAACATTAACTTGATGTTAGTTACGTAACTGAACTTCCAACTGAAATTGAGTTGAAAAAAGTGTTGAAATGAAAACGCTGACCCGGTTTTCGAACCGCTTTTCTCTGGTCCTAATAGGTGACAATATGACAATAGCTTAAACACTCGCATATACCTGTGCTGTCTTATAACCATATATGTAAACCAATGAAGAAATATCAATCTTGGTTATTTTATGGTTGATTTCATTTGGAAATAATATCCATAAACTAAACCATTCAATATTTACACACAATTTGCAAACATGTTAGATGGTTAATCAGAATCATGTTGCAATCAGCCCACACAGTTTTATTTATACAGTGAAAAATTAAGTTCTGTTTTCCAAATTTGTAAGCCCCCAATCCAACGAATATTTTTCCATATAAATGCATTATATAGATTTTGAACAGTTGACTCGTTATTATCCACTGATTTAAAAAATAAATAAATATATTACATGAAAATAATACCCAACCTTAAAGAATACATATATATAAAACTAGAAATTACGATATGTAAATTTAGTAACAATAATCCTTAAAATGCACGATGAATAAATTATTTCGAGATTTTCGCTGTCCCCTGTTCACTTCATTATTCATTTATGGGTATAAGAAGTAAAGTTTTAAGACTCATAAAGATCATCAAATAACAATTTAACATTTTATTATAATTGAATGTTATATTATTAGACGTACAATTGTAATTAATAAGAAAATATATTAAATGTTTTAAAAATTAACGTTTGTAAAATTATAATTCCCAATAATCAATTTTACATTTAAAATCACTGCTGAGTTTGAATTTGAATGTTAAATAGGAGTTGAATGCAAAAGAATTTTGTATGGGTGTTTTTCCTCTAGTAGTCTAGTAGAAGAATCATTAATTTCATGCAGTGTATTAAATGGAAAAATTACTTTATACCTATGTACCGTCTATGTTACGTATATATTCCACGAGCGCATTAAATAAATGCTTCATCATCAGCAATATGCAAATTTTGCTAAATTCCTAACCATTCATTTTTTTTTTCAAATTATGTTCAATTTACGGTTACTGTGAATTTACAGTTGATTATAATATAGGTAATTGAATGTACGTACATCCCAATGGGATAATCGGATCATGTTGTAAGTTTCAAAAATAGGTCATACAATGATCCTAAAAATTAAGGAATTTATAGTCCACTTAGTGATGATCTGAGAGAGTAGCAGTACGGGAATGACCAATTCGGCCAAAAACTTCGTAAGTGTAAGTGTTGTTTCGCTCTAACCGAACTATGTTCTTTTGATCTGAAGGCAACGTGGTATATGTAGAAGTTTTATGGAACGATAACAGAATTCGTTCTAATCAGATCATAGTAACATATTGATTTGTTCTCATTAAATCCTTTTCAAGTGACATCACACAGTAATTTATATTGGAAAAAAGGGAGGGTATATTTTCTGTAGAATATGTTGCCACTAGATTATGTCTGATCATGAGAATATTAATATTTTTAAATAGAAAATGGAAATAATTATTATTAGATTTATTTAAATTTATCTATTTCACATTTACTAATTGAACTTTGCATTAATTTCTGACACATTGCAGTAGTATTTATATTTCAATTAATTGTATACAACTTATTTATATTATAAAAATCATCAAATTGAATTGACCTAAATCACCAACATTTACAGCCCTAACCAGCACACCGAATTACGACAATAGGAGTTAAAAAGAATTGTAATGATGTGCGGATACTCAAAATAATTGAAATTACAACATCATCAGGAATCGAGAAACATCTATATATGCGAAGCTGTATTAATGGGAAAAAATGATGATCTATTGGAAGATCTAAAAAATTATCATTATTGTTGCAAATCAACAAAAAAAACCGATAATAATGCTTGCCCGTAGGTTGAGTGCAAGTTATTTAAACTTAAAAATTATATTTTTTGCAACACCAAAATGAAATTGATGCACAATGGTGGCTATGACTGGGTAAAATAATTGAGCCTACGTTGCACCTTTATAAATATTGAATATGCATATAATACTATATATTGTGCTAAACATACATAATAAAAACCAATTTAACCCAATCGAGCATATGCAGCATCTTTCAGACCCATTTTTTTGGAAAAATTTTATTTATTAACTAATCATTTTAATATATTTGAATTTATTTATAATTAATTATTCTCATCTAATATCGAATAAATGCTCACCCACCAAATTTTAACATTTGTTTTATTATATAATTTTATATCGTACTAATGATATTTTAAATAAATGTACCACCTGTGAGAAAATAAAATTCTGTATTGTTCACAATCTTGTTTTATTCATAATTAAGCCCAGCGGCGTGCTGTCAATATCTTCATGTGGTGTGCAGAATTTTATGACCGTAACAAAATGTTAGCAACTTTCTCATTGAATTTTGGTACCTCTGCTTGGTTTGGTTTGGTTCCAATTCCAAATTCCAAATTTCACAGAGTTTTATTGAGGGATCGGATAATGTGAATATGTAAAATTACATTTAAGGAATTAGTGAGGAAATTGTAGAACAAACTATTTAAAACAACCAACCCCTGATTTTAGGATTGGTCGATATAAAAACGAAATAGCAGCAAAATCGATTGTTTTCAGGGAAATTGTTAAAATTGTCCGGAAAATTTAACATTTCGGATTTTCGATATAAACTGAAATAGGGGATGCCCTTCGTGATTTATCAACAATTGAAGATTTGGGGTCGCTTACCAACTTTTATGTTTAAAATCCCCAAAAAAATTCGACGTGTACAAAATTCAATAAAATTCATCGATGTTTGGTCGAAATTTTCGTAGGGATTTCTAAGGACATTTTTTTAAGTTATTTACTACGAGTTTTGAAATATTTTTCAAAAAATTAACCATTTTGAATTTTTTCGATTTTCTTATCAAAAAATTGAAGCAACTTCGATTTCATACAATTTTTCTGACTATCTTGTGGAGAACCTAAATTTCCGGGAAAATTGTCTGTGCAAACCAGAAAATCCGGTTACGTGGATATAAGCCTAAGGGTCAAATAAAGAAATTGTGGAACAAACTTTTCCATAAAATTCATTTCCCGATTCAAGGGAGCTCGATACATGTCCTATGAAAAATTTGCACTTTTTTGAAAAATGTTCATAATTATACCCGGAAAATGTAAAACTGATTATAGATTATATTATGCTTTTAACCGTTTCTACCAAATTCATTCCCACAAAAAACTAATTTAAAACGGGTGAAAGGACTAGAATACCGCGGGGAATTGAGGGAATTAATTTATATCTTAACAAATTGAAGCTTTAATTATGATCACATATGCAGGCTTAACACTACGCTCAGATAACTCTGTCAATGCCTTTGTAAAACTCGGCTAAAATAAAATGGCTTTTGTGCTTCTATATAGTGTTCATTCAAATGTATTTAATAGATTCCCGCCCTTTGTCAACCTCCTTACATAATATACGATTTAAAGTATGTCCTTAAAGTTCAAAAAACCTCGGCCAAAGCTGCATAAATTTAGGAAAAATACGTGTAATTTTTTGAAAGTCCTAGAAATTCGATACAAATTGGGATAAAGTTGAAAAGTGTAACATAAAGTCTACAAAATCTTGGGAAAATTTAGGCAAATCCACCAATATACAGAATTCAATTATATGCGGGAAATATTCAGGAACACTCAAATAAATTGCTCAAATTATGAGAAAGGCACTTTCTAGGATAATGCCGATAAATCAGAGAAACCCTGGAAAAGTAAAGAAGTAGAGACTATAGTTATGCCTCTAAATTCATATATTTTTTTTTAGATTTCAACAGATTTAAGAAAATCTTTGACTCTTCTGCGGATAGATCTCCATTCCGCAGCTAGAAACTAGTGACAAAATTCTACAGAACTGAATAATTCGTCAATTAGACACCTAACTGTCTGTTATAAGGCAAGACAATTATACAGCAATCGCTTATTAACATAAAATACGGGAAAGTCGGAAAAAATTCGGTAAAAAGTCTAGAAGAAGTCGGATAATTATAAGAGAAAATTTGGGAATGCAAGGACAAGTAAGAAAATTATTATTTAGTGGATTATTTTATAAATTTCGAAGTATAAACAATTAATCGATGATATGAAAGATTTAACTATCCACAAACTTTAAAGGGCTATACCGAGAAATTCGAAAAGGCGTGCTCTGCGCCTTCTGCGTATTAGACTGAACGCCACTGGTTAAGCCCATTCGCTTACACGATATTAATGATCCAACAAACTCATCGTGCCTTTGCGACAGTAAAATACTTCGTACCTTTTAGGGTTAAATCAATTTTTGTGTAAAATTATTATTGTTCAATAAATTACGTTGGTTTGAACATTGAATACATCTACCTTTTGCAAAATGGAAAATTGCAAATAATTTTGCAATTTTTTCTCTCAATTATTATTGTTAAATGTTTTGTGTAGGTTTATTAACCTGGGTAATTCGATGTGAAAAGTTTACTGTTCACGCGCTTAATCTAATCTAATTATTTTGAATATTAGCGTACATCGGGAGAACATATTGATGATTTATCATAAATCATAAAAATTAAATATAATATGGGGTAATAAAATTTTAGTGTTCTCCGATGTTATCCACTTATTATAATTTTCTGGTAATACATTGAACAAGGATCACACTGAAAATACAAAAAATGCACAATTTTTTACCCAAACTTTCGTGTATTTGTGTACGAACTCACGGGCACTAAAGTTGATAATACGATATTGAGATATGAGGATACTTATCTGTTCCTCGTGATAATTGCTTGAACAACTTTGGATAAAACTATCAAAGCTCAACTCATATGCTACATGTAAAGATCCTATACTATTTAAAATTAAAATTATGAATATATCTTCGTAGTAAGAATTCGTTAGATTTAACTTTACTAATCGATGGAAACTATATTTTAAATTATAATGAGTAAAACTTCCCAAAAAGTGTTACGTATGTACGTAAGTTACAACGTAATTTTCAGGTAATTCACTAGGAATGTTGTGAAACTATCTACATTCTACATATATTAAATAAAGTTCGGGAAAGTAATATTTATATTCAAAATTTACTTAATTTTGTTTGTAGTAATTTAAGAAAATGTATAGCCTCGTTAAATAAAAATTGTTCAAGTCCATACTTCAATATTCTCATAATATTCCGAGCAACATACTATTATTTATGGAATATCAAATCCCTATCCAATGGTCATTTACAATATTTGAATTTATTACCATATAAAATCATCTAATATACTCGTCTCCCATTTATTCACATAATTTATTAAACATTTACATTACATACGAGAATGTTCGATATTTGCTTCATTTCGATTCATGGGTATGGTCGAGAATCAAAAAATCAATCGATTTTCCTTACATATGTAAAGGATAGATTTCATGTTTTTGGGGTAACGAACGAAATGTATAGATTTAAATTAATGTACATTATATATGGGAAACATGTACCTACATAATTATGCTAAAAGTATATTTGCGTAATGCACAAAGCCCATAAGTACCACAATTCCATCGATATATGTTTGGTCATCCTTCACTTTTGAAAAGTTGAAGGCATCAATGAACATGTGATTTAGGATACATGGATTTACCATATAACTTTGAATTATATTTCCATATTCGTATTTATATTTGTATATATGTATGTATATCCAAATCCCATGCATGAAATGTATTAGCATTTGACGCTTACATATTTTATATTTTGACCAATACATATTTCAAATGTATTTTAACTTAATATATTATTTCTTCTAATGAATTATTTATTATTTCAGGGTATTGACCTATAAGAAATAATTTTCGAATAGTTATTAAAATCAAGTTAAATTTATTTTACATGCATATCCTTATAATTTTAATTTTCAATCAAATATTTAAATGAAAAGTGTCATAATTATCAATCGAATATCCTTTCATTTAAATTATTAAGGATATGTAATCAATCGACTATTTCTTTCAAGTTTCATGTCAAATTATA
Organism: Symmerus nobilis; assembly: GCA_027564815.1. Classification (NCBI taxonomy): domain Eukaryota; kingdom Metazoa; phylum Arthropoda; class Insecta; order Diptera; family Mycetophilidae; genus Symmerus; species Symmerus nobilis. Next base: position 15,192 of record JANTOP010006896.1, read on the forward strand.
TAGTTGGGACAAACATGTGTTAAAACAATTAAATTCAGAAAGTTAAAATTTCATTCATCAAATTGTTCTATATTTAATTTAAAATAATTCAACACAAATTACAATTATATTAATTGCATTTCAAATAATAAAATATAACAAAAAGTTAATCTCATTACGATAAATTTCATTAACTTCAACATAAATTTAAATATCTTTTTAATGAAATGTATGCTTAATTAATTTTCATATGAAATATTATATGTAGTAGGTGGTTTTATTTATGATTAAAAATTTATAATTACAATTAAAATTGTATACAAAAATATTGAAGAAATGGCAAATATTTATTTTCATAAATTTACTGCATGTACTGGAATTTTAAAATAATGCAAATTATGTTGAATGCGAAATTTACTAAAGCGGGTGTTGGAAAACTTGAATATTCCATATAATTTGTTAAATCCATCGCATTGCATTGCAGATATTACGAACCTTCTATTTCAAGCTGTTTGCCAGATTATAATTTCTTTCTCAATAATTTTTCAAAATCTAAATTTATCTCAGAAAAGAAAATAAATTATTATAAAAATTTGTAAAATAAAAGAAACTATTGCTAAAATAAATTCAAATATTTTTTAAAAATTGACTTTTTAGTAATTAATTATTATTTATACTTTTATATGAGCTTTATTAGACCGAGCAATCTTCAAAAACTGACGTAATGAAAATTAGTTGAATTAAGTGGAATTCATATTTTCGAGTAAATTTATCTCTACCCTTATGAGGAATGGGCTCAAAAATACATACAGAAAAAACACTCAAAATTGACCCTCTGCTAACTATACGTCAAATACATTTTCTATATTATAACAAACATTCTAAAAATATCGTAAAAATCGGATAGTTTTAAAATAATCGAAAAAAAATTTTAAATTACTAAAATCTACAAATTCGCAATAAGGTATCTAAAATTTTACAGGCCATGTAAAAAAATAAAAGTGATTTGGTCAGGTCCAAACTTCCTCAGAATTTAACATTAACTTCAACATTTCTTTTAAACTGTTAGTCCTGTTAAATTTACGATTAGTTGGGAGATTCACCGAGCCGAAAATCCTCACTAAGTATGTTGATGATATTTTTACTATTCTATCAGAAGATTCTATTGATCGCATGCTACAGATCCTGAATGACTTCCACCCTAAACTTGCTTTCACAGTGGAATACGAAAAAAACGGAAAAATACCGTATCTAGATCTGCTAGTAATTCGTAATGACGCAAACAGAATAGAAACCGATTGGTACCATAAACCT
>JANTOP010006907.1:0-16474 GCA_027564815.1 Symmerus nobilis
GCTAGCTCTATGCTCATTGTTGAGCCCGCTCTAGCGAGTTCATCTGCCTTTTCGTTACCCTCGTGCCCACTGTGTCCAGAAGATGTGTAAATATATGTAAATAAACTATTATATGTCCATAGAAGGACCAACGCTCTAACGTGCAGTATGGCATGGCTTTAGTGCAATATGGGTTACCGACACCCAATGACAAAAGAAAACTAAGTATCAAGTGGGTGGATCAAAAAGTTTGGAATAAGCGAAACAAGTAAAAAACTTCTTGGCCAAATTCGGTTCTATTTTTCAACGTACATTCCTTTAAGTCGATACAGCGAGTCCAACGATTTTCTAACTTCTTTATCCCGTCGTAAAAATAGTCCTTCGAAAGCTCTCCAAAATAGGCCTCAGTTTAAGCTATGAGTTCCTCATTTGAGTAAAATCGCTTACTGGTGAGCCATCTCTTCAGGTTCGGAAACAGGTAGAAGTGGCTGGGAGCCAACCTTGGCGAATAAGGTGCCTGAGGAACCAGTTCAAACCCATTTTCGTACAATTTTGTTTGCGCAACTGACGATTAGCAGGCGCATTGTCGTGATTTTGTTCTTCAAATGCTTCAAATGCAAATGAATATTACTCCTTGCGCATCCTAAAATAGGGAGGCCATAACCTTTCCTGTCCATTGTTGCGTTTTTGGACGCACTTTCACCCGGAGAAACCCATTGTTTTGACTGTTGCATTGACTCTGATGTGTAGAAATGTATCCATGTTTCATCCATAGTTATGAATCGCCGCAAAAACTCTGTTGGCGTAAACATTAACAAATTCTGCTGGGAAGTCGTAACCACGAATGGTCCACTGTTAGCAAACGCGGTACCCATCGCGCCCAGAGCTTCTTCAAACCCAAAATGTCATCTATAATATTACACACTGATGGCATACGACTTCTTTGTGGTCCCAGCTATCGCCCTTAATTTCACTTTAGGGTCGTTCCACATAATATCATGGATTTTTTCCACGGTACTGACGGTGTACTGACGTCTTTTGGGCGTCCAGATCGTTCAGCGTCATCGATGCTTGTACGACCACAACGAAATTTATAAAACCCCTTTTGAATCGTCTTGTTTTCATCAATATTGTTTAGAACTCACTATGGTTTATTTTTTATTCAAAGTATTTTCCTTCTGCATCTATAATAACAGCGACTCAATAGCGAATCGAATGAGTGGTATAAGTTCTCAACTGGTACTGCCTTTAGTTGTCGTGTCACCGCAACTTCGCCGGTCGCGAGAAAACAAATGTCATCCTGACACTAGCATTCCCATTGTCGGCTCTAGGTAATCACCAACTTTTTCGATTACATCAGCGGTGCGAGTCGTTCGAGGCTTCGGCTATGGTTCATCTCCGTCAAGTGATTCGCGGCCATCGATAGACTTATTTCATCGATTCGAATGTTTTTGTGATCTCATTTAGCATGGAATTTTATGACAAAATCCATTGTAATTTTCCGACACAATTAATTTCCAACTGTTACGTGAAATGTTATAGCTCAGCAATCTTACATGGCACAACGTTTAAACATCGCTTTACGTATAGAAGACACTTCCACCTTTATAATCATACAACCTTCCGACAGATAGCCTCACTCGTTTAGATGGAAGATTGAAAGTCTTGATGGAAAATTGTCAGGCTGTATAAAAATAATAACTACATATGTGGCTTTCTTCGATTTTATTTCTATGGAATCATTGACTTGTTTTACTACGAAAATTCTATTTTATTGTCATGCCAAACAAGGGAATTTAAAACTGTGTTAATTCCTCGGTTAATTCCTCACATTATTGATTTGAAGTAGAATCCCATAATATTACGGTCACACCGGGTGATATGGTTAAGCTTTCAAAGAACTTAATGATTTTAGCTTTCCATTGGTTATAATCTAAATAAGATAAGATCATTGATATCCCCACCCATGTACTGAGAAGTACAAGTTCTTTGAAACAAATTAATCGAATTTAATTGCATCACCCTGCATTCGTATCAACAATATACGTGCATAGGTAATTCACACAACAGTTATACACAAATAATGGCTTTAAAATTGAAGTTATATGATGGATTTCGAATAAAAGTAGAACAAAATATACGTTTTTTGAATTATGGTTAAATAATTTTCCCATATTTTCATAGACATTCCGCATGCAAAAATTTCAATGTGTGTTTAGGAACGTGAAATCTGTTAGGTTATTAACCATTTGTTGTATTGTTGGCTTGTGACGCAATAATTTCATACCCGGAATATAATTGGATTTACGGCTTGTTTTCGTTTTAAATTTTCAGCTGATTTGTTGTGGAATATTATAATTGAATTTTAATCTGGAATAATGGATAAAATATTTGAAAATAGATAACCGATTTGAATTTCGTACGTGCTATGGAATTAAATAATCTGGAGGAGATTAATTTGAGTAACAATTTTTTTAAACCGGTTTAGTCCAATTTTCGTAAGAATAGGAGACCTATCCACTTTTGCAAAAAGTGCAATGCAATAAAAAATAACTGATAGTTGTTATTCCTAAATTAGAAAGTCAGTGTGTATAAAGGACATTTGATTGACATTTTTGTACTATTTTTGGTTATTTTGATTTTGATGTACACGCTGATCTGTAGAGCCGTATACTAAAAATGTCCAGATTGGTTTTAAAATAACTTTGTATGTCCTCTCCTCCTCCTCCTCCTTTGTATGTCCTTACCCTTTTAGGATATTTTTTATAGCCTATCCTATAGTCTGCTCTTCAGACATATAGGCGTGAAAGTAAATTTCGTTCAGATATGGTTTGAGTAGAGATGGGTTATAACAGGTATTTCATGTTAGCAGCTAATTTTGCTAATGCTAATCAAAAATAATAGTGTTAATTTAACAGGTTGAAATTGGCAGTTGCTAATAATTGGCCCCAGTTTGGAAACATCGTAGAACTGTAAATATATTTTTATAGTTTCTAAACATAACATTGATTGATTTGATTACATTATGACTTTGAAATCTTGTTATTAGCAATTAGCAATATTAGCATTCTTAGCTGTTAGCAAAAACTATTATATTATAATAAACTGTTAATAATAAGTATAATGCTAATGCTAATAGTAAGTAGTGGGGGAGAGCGTAGAGGAAGCTGACAGAGGGTGAACGTGTGTGGTTAGGGACGTGGGAGGGATTGATGTAAGTCAAAGCCGAGTTAAGCCGAACTTTACCGTTGCGAATATTTTGTACACTCTGAGTACACGACTATAACTGCTTGTTTCAAACCTGTTATTTTCAGAATTCCTTAGCTGCTAATAACTGCTAACTTTGATTAATAGCTAAATATTTACAGGTTGCTTATTAGTAACCCATCTCTAGTTTTGAGATGGTTTTGAGTTTTGACACTGTGACCCGTGTTCTGGATCCATTTTTTTCCAACGAAATATCAAAAATTTAAATTTAACTTTTTTAACCGTTATCACCGTTTATCTATGGATTTCATTCATTTTCTTTATATTTGTTAAAAAATGTACAATTCTCATCTTCTTAAAGCTAAATTATTCAGAATGGAACAATTATTTTAATAATTACCTCTTATTATACATACTGAAGGAATTCTAAACTATTTAACGTGAAAGCTTTTCAGTTCTTTAAATAATAGTAGAAGCATTTGAAGGATCCCCGACACAAAGGGATAATGAAAAATACTTGATAATTATATGATCTTTTAAATGTCACTGCCGGTTCATATGACAAATAATTATAATTGCCAACCTTTTAAAGTTTAAACGTTTATTCTTACAATCTTCTGTTAAATGTGAAAATGTGAAAATGGTGAAATCCATATATTTATATCCTTGAATATTAAATATGCTAAAATATAGTGGAAAAATCGTTCTCAGAAATGATTTTATTTTGTCAAAAACAATTGGCTTTCACTAGAATAAATTTGAAATTTAGTCAACATTATACAGTCTCTCTCGAAGTTAAACATCCCGGTGGAAAACGACATAAATCGTCAGAATTAAACGGTTAATTGATTGATAAACTATTCGAAATGAAAAGTTTAAAATCTCAGAGAAACCGGAAAGTATGCCAACCTCTTGAAGAACTGAAAGTTTCGTGTAAATATAAACATTTGATAACAATTTCGAATAAATTGGGAAATTTTCTGAAATTTGGAAATTTTTAATAATTCTGCGATATTACGAGAAATTATATATAAATATGCAAATCTTCAATTTCCTAAAAATCGTAAAATTACATGAAAATCGGACAATAATTTTCTGATTTTCTACATCTTTTTAATATCCCAGTTTACATCCAATTTCTAGATTCTTATTTAATTTTCGGATCCACTATATTTAAAATATTTTTTGGATTTATATAAAATATTCTGATTTTTCAAAAATTTTTCCATTTTCACGAAATTTTAAATTTCGTAAAATTTTCAATTTTCTTGTATTTCCTGATTTTGTAAACTTGTCCACGTGTTTAAAATATGTAACATACTTACACCGCCGCGTACCCAACTCATAGCTAAATCTAAGATTTTGAAGATTTGTACGTAGGGGGGATTTACTGTATTCAGTTAAATTTAATAGAACATTATATGTACATAATTACGACTCGTCGACTCGTAAACAGTTCGTCCTTAAAATTGTTTCATCGATTTTTAAAGACAGTCTTTCAAATGATATTTCAAATATATAGATTGTGAATCCATCTATTGATGAATGCTTTTTGAATATTCTATCATTTAGATTTTAATGGGAAAAATATAAGCAATGAATTTCTCATTTTGGTTAATTTAACAAAATTTTGCACCGATAGATAATTGGTATATTTGTAGAAAAATCAGGGTATGCTTCAAAGTTTTTCCGTAGTTGTATATTGAATCAGGGATTTATAACTTATAGATCCAAGGAGCTGTAAGCGTAGCTTTACCTAAAATACATGCTTATTTACAAGGCTCTATCCAACTTTTTTTATATCTTTCAGCCAGGCCCCCTCTGATTTTTTTAGAACTATACTATTGTGGCCAAATCTCAGCAACCTCTCACTAGAACATAGTGCTCAAAAATCATACTTTTTACTTAAATAATATATTATTAGGCGTACACTCCTCTAAAGTTATGGTACGCAGAACTCTTGACAAATATGTATGACAAATATTCGAGGTATCAACACATTTAAACACATAACATAATGTCGAACATTTTTATAAATTAAATTAAGTAATAAATTACGCTTTAGTTCCGGCTTACATAATCCAAATCTTATTTTGACGTATTCTCTACAAGGGACTTTTTCGTTGATTCCATGATTAATCTTTCGGTTTGCCTTAACAACTTGCAGGATAAATTGCTTCTCTTCTTATTCCATGGTTAAAATCTGACTAAAATCCTCGAAAAGCATAACTCCACGTTCCGCTGCATCATTAATAACACGTAGTTTCAAAACACGCTGCCTTCCGCTTCTATAATCATAATTGTAGCTCCATTCCTCAAGCGGAAGATATAAGAATGATGTTTTAATATCCAGGGGCCTGAAAAGTGTTAACGTGCGTTTGATTGCAAAATTCCCAAGAAATATCCCGCTTTTTAAAATTGAAGAATCACCCCATATTTTTCTTTCTTCGCGTTTGTTAAACCATTTGCAGTCTTATTCTTCTCCTTTGGCGCCAATTTGGCTGAAAATAAAGAGAGGCCTAGAAGTTCATCTGACAAATACCACAAGTCGTCCTAGAACTGTTCTTGCAGCTATAGCAATCCCAGGAATTGGTCCTGGGGCTCTCCAATGAATCTGCGCAGGTGGTTCCAATTACAACCATCGTCAAATCGATAACTTTGTCATAGTCATCTCGGATTTGTTTTTAATTCTACATTCGCATCTACAAGAGTCGCCACAGTTGATTCAATAAAATTGTCGAGTGCAGCCGTTATTTATAGCCCTCGGACATTTTTTTTATTCAATTTTTACCAAATAGCTTAGAATCTCTTGAATATTTGGATCTCTGGTGAAGCACACATGTTCCTTTAAAATAATCATTATTTCTGATGTCGTATCGAAACCCATAGCCTGGACTTTATCCTCCACGTTCCATTGTTCCAATAGAGCGTAAACAACATTTACAATGTTTTCTTCTGTTCCTTTATTCAATTTAGGTACACCAAAGAGTTTCTCTACACCATCTCCTGAAATAATCACTGGATAACGATCCACTTTCTCATTTCTAGAAATATCATTTAATATCTGTCCATCCCAAAGTACTGACGAAGGACATTCTATTGCAATTGTGTAAAATATTAATTCAGCCCGTTCTTTTCTCGCCTTTTTTCTCATCCGATAAATTGTACTTCGTGAAAGTGAGATCAATGATGAAACATACCCCAGAGCTGACGCTATTGGAATCATGAAGTGTACTGCTTGACGATCTGTTATTTTATTTCTATCTAAAGCAGCCGTAACATGTGGAGTGAACGATAAACTCGATGATTTGTTGGTCTGTTGCCTTTTAGTGATGAAATTTATCTTTCCAATTTGAATTTCTCGAATTTATCTTCGTAATCTGACTGATCGACATTTTCAGAGCTCTCTGTTCCACTTAAGTTGTTAATGTGTGGTGTTGTTGTTGAAGAAATTGTTTCCAGGGAGCTATTCGTCGTCGCTCATCAGCCTCGTTTTTTCCTTCCTCGTTGATCTTCGAGACAATTTCGAACTTCCTTTATTCTTATCGTATTCATTGCTTCGACATGCGCGATATCGAAAACTGTATTTAATTTCTTTGTGTAGTCTTGTTCACGGTTATATTGTATTTCCGAGGAACGTTCCTTATTTTTATTTAGTAGTAACCATATGGAATGCATTTTTTCGAGCTTTTTGATACAATGCTTCTCCAATCTTGTAGGAATATGAGCGATGTTCGTGTAACTGGCATTTCGAACTGAATTTAATTCGTTTAAATGATAATAGAATCGCTTAAGTGATTGCTTAACTGTGGGCGACTGTTTCAGTCGAGTTAAAGCCCCCAAATCCTTTATACCAATCAATAAAACTTCATCTTTAAGTCGAGTTAATGCCATTATAATACTCTTCCTAATATAAAATAAAACTACATATAATGTTGGCTAATTAAAATGAGAAATTTTACCTTCCTGCACTGCTCAATGACTATATTTTTTATCACGGTTCAGCTTTAATGAAAATTATTGCACAATCCTTAAACATATGTATGTGAAGCAATTATCATTTCTTCGATACAGATACTTATACCTCCAAGATATATGTCACTAAACGATCGTTATTGCAATAACTTTTAAATAATATAGATTTCAAATTTGCGAATGTAAACAATGAAAAGTGAATCATCTCTTAAAATTCGGAAGATATAATATTAAGCAAAAACGGTTAAACGATGTCTGTGATTTACGAAATTGCTTTTTTAAATTTTATACGGTAAAATACTTAAAATACACAATTAATTATCATACAAGATACAAGTATGATTGTAAATAGCTAATAAAAAAATATAATAAAATAATTGGGCATGAAAAAATAGGGAGTGGCCTGGTCCATTTGGTAAACTTCATGTTTTTGGATCACCCTAATTATTCTCGTTACAGATATATATGTGTGTATATGAATAACATCTGTAATAAAATTCAATTAAATATCTAGTTAATTTTGATGCAGTTTTCTTTTCATTTAAAAACTGTTGTTTTCAATCCCATAAACAATATTTCTATTAAATGTAACGTTAAAAAAATACTCAAATTAATAATCTTGTAACTAGCGTACCGTCGCAACGTTGACACAATCATAACTCTACGCATCTCTTAATTATTTTGTTTTGAATGAAAATTATTGCTGTATATGTTATACATGTAACATTCCCTTCCCCTCATTCATATGAAGACCACAGGGGAAAACAAGGAAGGTCACAAAATATCAATTACGAGAAAGATCGATTTTAAAGTTTTGGTGTTCCTTATTTTGTGCCGCGTTTTTGAACACGTGTATTAGCTGCCATGTATTTTCCGAGGAGAATGATAATAAAATATAGACATTTTTCTACTAAATGGCGATCTTAGCTCAATTGTTGACATTTTTTGACCCTCCTTGTTCTTTCCCTGTAGTCTTCATACGTTCTTTCCACGTTCTTTATATTATTAGTTCAATGTAAAACACACTATCCTTGTAATTATGATGAGCATAAGTGTTGCCATGAATATTGCGTTATAAAGTGCCATCTATCAAAAAATTCCATTACAATTTTTAAATCCCTGTTATATGTGACAGGCTTTACAGGATTTATATTAATAATTGAGTACCATTATCATTTCAAAACGCACTTATCCATTCACATTAAAAAATACGCCCAGTAGAACATATTGTACAAAACCATTGACAATTCTGTGGCTCCAAGCATTAACCGCTTAAGTCGTTTTTTCGTGCAACTTTTCAGGAGAGCGATTTAAAGTTTTATAAATTTATTCTGATACATGTACTTACGCGGTTATATATTTTTTAAAATAGCTCTTTTTGCCAAATTAAAGAATTCGGTAGAGAATTTTTGTGTGTATACGCAATTGAGCATGGAGAATCATGGTGTTCATAACTCAATTTCGTCTTAAGTCCACTTAAGCGGTTAATGCTTGGAGCCACAGAATTTTTGTTATATATTTTTTGTAACCGAACACTATTTGAAAAATTCTTATGCGATGTACTGATATACACAATATTATGCTGACATAAAATTCATGCGCCATATAAACATTAAATATGTGGCTATAATACACCTATTATAAACTGTACTATTATGTTTGATTCGATACTAACCAAAAACCGAACAGGCACATCGCATCACCACTGAAATGTTTACCATAAATGGCAATCTCAACGCCATGCCGCCAACTCCCCTGATATTATTTCGATGTAGTAATGTAGAAATTTTCAAATAGGCTGGCATATTTGGGTATGTTCAGTTAGGTAGGGTATCTTTTGTAATTGTATAATTTTGAGGGAATAAAAAAAAATTTATCAATGTCAAAATTTGACCTAGATCTAGTGATGTTCGGTGGTAACAAAAAATATGGTGCGCTTTTATATAGTTAGATTTATGCAACAAAAATATATTGACATAGAACAGAGGTGGCAAACGTAATCTACTTTAAAGATTCACATTTTGTTGTATTTATAATATATTGATTTCAATAAGTTTTTGAATACGTAATGATGCAGACATGAATAATGGAAATTTCCTGCCCTGACATAAAACATAATGAAACGTAATAATACCAATCTAAATATAATATTATATATAGTTTTATGAGACTTTATCGTAAATATTGTCACTCATCTTTGTATAAATATATTTGTATAGAAAATATTTCTATAAAAAAGTTATTTGAATGAAAAATCTTATTTCCGAAAAATAATTAGAACTTTTCATCCGCCAACGGAAAACTACGATTGAAATTCAATTTTTATTGATTTTGATAAGATGGTGGAATTCATAAATTGACAAAGTAATTATTTTTTCATACGAATAGAAGCCTCATTCTTGGCACCAGAAACGATATTTTTGACTTATTTGTCTATATTTTTGGAACTCTATAAAAATGACAGTAACTTTCGAACACTTTTCACTATTGACAGCAAAACTTCAAATTTAATTAAAAATTGGTTTTACCTTAAATAACCTTTACTTAAATTAGACACTTTCTTTTTCATTAAGTAGGGGTCAGTTTTCGTGGAAACACCCATTTGTAGATTAAATTATAAATTTATCATTATTTAACACATCGAGAAAGTATGTGGAAATGTCTGAAAAATTCCGGGAAACTTTAGTAAGTGGAGTAAAGTTAGGGATCGGGGGAAAATCGCAAAGAAAAAATATAAGTAGAAAATCCAAGTTCGGCGCAAATCGCCCATCAAAATTTAGGGGTTGATTTTTTTGGAATGTTGAGAAGCGTTTTTACATTTTTGAAATTTCTTTGTTGGGAAATTCTAAATTTCAAAATATTAATAAATTTTGAAAATTTATTGTTGGGAAATTCAGTTCTACTAAATGGTTCCCAAATTCATGAGAATTATAAGCAAATACATATTTTGTTTTCTTGAAAATTGATTTTTGACTTTGATTGAAATTTTTGACAAGTGAAATTTTGAAAATTATAAAAATTGAGAAAAACCTTGAAATTGAATGATTTGTTTGGTAAATCAAGAAATATCTTGAAAATTGGATGGAAAATCATCTACAAATTCATCTAAAATTAAAGTCATGAGAAAACATGGATATTCCTCCTGCTCTTCTTTGGATCTCTCCAGAATTTTCCATACCTTGACTTTTCCTTGCTGATTACCAATTATCCCAACCTTTTCCTTATTTTCGTATCATCTCACTGACTTTTATCAACTTTAAACGAGTTGTTGATAACATTTTCATGACTTTCTCCTTCATTATCGGTACTTTTCGGGTTTTATCCCAAATTTCTGAATTTTCTGATTTTTTCCCGGACCATTTGGGTTCCGAAGAGACCAGAAAAATTAGTGAAAATTTTGAGTAAAAGTCCCGAAAAATGTCGTAGAATAGTAGGAAATGGAAATAGATCAATTAGCCAAGTCGAAAGAAATGGACAAATTAACAGATTATTAGATTAATTTGAATGCTTCCAATCACCCCCAACCCAACTTACAGCTCACAATTCCCTTAACCCCAATTTTTGGTGAGTTTCTAGACTTTCACTTCGTGCTCTATTTCAGCCATAACGGGACGAATGTGACCCGTAACTTAATATCTTCCAATTTTAGCCACAACAAGTCAGAATATGTCTAAAAATTGGTTATGCTTGTAATATGGTGACAAAAAGGTCAAAAAGTTGGGACGAAATAGTTGCAAAAAGTCTGGAAAATCCAAAAATAAAAGCAAGGAGACGGCCAGCAATTCAGAAATTTAATTATAAATTTAGAACAATTATAATAATTAGGGATAGAAAATAACGGGAAAAATCAGAATGATTCGGTGAACAGTCCAATTAAGGAGAAAATTAGTCGGAAAAGCATCTGAAAAATTATGAAATTCAGGGAGAAGTCTCAGCAAAACTAAATTGATTATTTCCCAGTTATTAATCTGTTTGTAAGTTTATCATTTTACATATTTCTAATTTCTAATTATATTCTAATTTAATTTTAATCTTGAATTTTCTTGATTTAAACTTGCTTTTTACTGATATTCAGAAAATAGTTCTTAGGTTTCGTAGGTTCTTATGTTTGGTATTACAAACAACTTTGTTGGTTTTACAACAGCAGGTTTTCTGAGGTAGCAGATGGTCCCACGGGCCAATTGAATCGTTTGATCCTCGTTTGAGCCGTAGGTTGCCCACCTCTGATCTGTAGTATGCCATCTTAAGAATATGTCACCATAGTTTTACAATTAAATTCAAAGTATTTCTCGAGTTATAACCGATGAACCCGTGACCCGTGACTAGTTGTACTGTTCTCAAAATTTAATCGCGTTTTTCTCAAATTTCTGTGTTTCAAATTAGTGGAAGCGATAGCTCCAAAAGTTCTTCATCAATCGCGATGAAATTTGGCGCAGATATTAACTATAATATTACTTTCTAGAATCTAGATGAACCTTTTTGTTCAAAAAGTGTCTGAATTCACGAATTTTGTTTTTTTTATAAATTTTTTTTTTTGGCTTTATTTAATATTTCTATTCCGTAAATTGTAAATTTTGTTTAGAACCACGAAAACAATGTTTCTTTTATCGAATCGATAGTCAGTCTAAAAATCGAATTTCCCTGGCCTATAAATAAAATAAAATATTTATACTTAAATTATTATTAAACTTTCTGATCCGTTGTTACGGGTTCTGAAATGGGCATACAAAATTAATATTATTATATAAGATTATTGAATATTCAAAAATATTTGGTATTTAACTTTGGTTAATTGCGTAATTGTCGGACAGAGAGGGTTGAAGAAATCCTTAAAACTTTTAAAAGCATATTATCTTATATTAATTTGATAGCAAATGGTAACTATTTTCCCAAAAATGGGATCATATCCACATGAAGTTTGGATTGGCATATATCTCTCCTTTACCGTACATAATCCTTATAATAATTCCTTATATTCTTATACTCTCTATCTTAAGTTCCTATAATATTGAATTAAATATAAATTTTTCTTTTTGTTTCAGGTTCGTGTGATTGACAACATCTATAATAAAATGTTATTTCTATATTTACTTTATAATTGTAATTAGTGTCGAAAATATTATTTCTATAATAATCCCTGCCAGCATATCGATATATTTTTGTGTAAAACTATCCTGCATACCTTTCACACATGATTTATGATCTTTTAATAATATTATCTAGATACTAATTATCAAACTATTATAACGCTAAACTAAATTATGTTTTGGCTATCCATATAGTTATTATGATATTTATCTATTTGTACTTGACTATTTATATAGCGCTTAATCCACGTAAAAGCTTCTAATTCAATAATTTTGAATGAGCTTTTTTTTTGTTATTCTTTCAATAGTTTTTATCAAATTTGTCAAAATTTACTTATATACTATACTATAAATCAAATATTTTATTTTCCATTTACTTAATTGATACATTTTCTTTCAATTCTAATTTATAGCTTATTTCAATTATGATATTGTAATAATAACTCTTTTCATAAATATTCACATTGGTATTGATTAGTTGTTTTTCTATTCAATTCTTTCCTTAATTCAATTGATAAAATTATCCTTTTTCTGGATGTAGGTCGTCATATCTTTAATCATTCGTCCATTACAAATTTTTCATGATTTTTTTTATTAGGAGTGGAACCTGATGAATTACCATATCTAAAGTACATTGTACTGTGGATTTAAAAATTATTTGAACTTTGATTACAAGCAAAATTATTGTTTTGTTGAAGCACATTCTTATTGGTGTGCATATAAACAAATATTTTTAAAAATAATCGAAATAAAAAATTTTTTCTATGTAAGTAGGTAATTTGCACGAAAGCATGAAAATAAGTAATTTTTTTACGCTCGTCTAAAATTCAAAATATTTTAGATTATTATTTGATTAAAAAAATATTGTGGTATGTATAAAACTTGAATTTATTCGTTTCAAATACATATAACGGTTTTCCATTAGATCATATACGCTAGACCCCTGGTATCTAGACACTATGGTCCGTTGTACTTACCCATTCATCATTTCTGATTCTACACGGTCACTCTCGGGTTAGTTTTCATCCTAGGCAAGATTGCCAGAATCATTGCCAGGCCAATTCTGTGTCTATCAGGACAAAGGAGAGAGTCCGAAGTTGCCTTACACAGAGGTGGTAGGAACTTTTTCGTTTGCTTACACGTTCTTAAATCATCCCATCTGCATAAGTGTTCATATTCAGAGGCTAGTTTTAAGGTTAAATTGATCTTTGTAGTGCTGATTCTACAAGCAGGTTCTGGTTCAATAAATGAGTTGTTGGCCCCCCAGGCAGCAAGTATGTCTGCCATCTCATTGCCTATCACCCCACTGTGGCCAAGGACCCATAAAATTTGTACAAAGTTGTTTGATCCCAATTTGTTGAGATAAAAATTGGTTACCAAGGACCAACCTAGATTTAAAGCTCATGGAGTCCAGAGCTTTAATAGGTGTCTGGCTATCGGAACAAAAGAAGATGTTTTGATCCACATTCTTCATATTTAGCAGGGTTTGTGTAGCAATAGACTGCAATAGACTGAGCAATAACCACCAAGCGCTATACTGTTCTCCAAAGGGCGATTCGACGAATAGATTCCCGCTCCGGCTGTCACCCCATTGTAGGAACCACCCGTATACAGAACCATATCAGACTCTGGAGGATCCTCTCGGTTCGGAATTTTGGTCAAAAATTTTTTACTGAAGTTAAAAGTGGGAATAATTTTATCCGTGATCATCCCGAATAGAGGATTTAATTTGAGTAAATCTATTCTAATAGATGAGTGTCCGAAATTATGGGAATGTTTGTTACAGCATCCGGTCCTTTAGACTAATGGAAGTAGACTTAGCGACTTGTTTGATATAGATATCTAAAGGCACTATATTTAGTAGTGCCTCGAGCGCAGCTGCGGGAGTAGTCCTAATTGCCCTAGTAATCAAAATGCAGGCTAGCCGTTGTAACTTGTCCAGTCTATTTGATAATTATTTAAATTAGATTTAAATGGTTCGTGTTGCACCACCGTACTATCTTATCAAGTACGACTTGAGTCAGTTCACATAAAGTATTAACACTTTTTCCGACGATTAGAATAGAAATATCGTCAGCATACCCCTGCGTGAATAGTTTTGCCTCGTTAAGTTCTACTATAAGGAGGTCAACTAACAGAAGCGGAGATAGAACACCACCGTGTGGACAGCCTCTATTTACCGAAGCTTCACGATAAGTTGTATCTTCATTCAGAACCAAGATTCGACTACTGACCATGTGATGAATCCAGTTGGTCATCATAATTCCAAATCCGAACCAGCAGCACTTTTAATGGCCTCGAAACTAATAGTATTATCGAAAGCGCCCTCAATATCTAGGAAAGTGCCAAGGGCAAATTCTCCTTTCTCAGTAGCCAATTCAACACGATGGGTAAATTGGTGAAGTGCTGACTCCACCGATTTACCTTTCTGGAACGCATGCTGATTGGCATTTAGAGAGTGGCGAACCATAGGCCCGTTCCTCAAGAATATTTCGACCAATTTCTCCAATGTTTTCAGAAGAACTGCGCTCACACTAATTGGCCGGAATGATTTAGCTTTCGAGTAGGATACTTTCCCGGGCTTCGGTATAAAGAAATTACCCTAACTCGTCGCCAACTTAGTGCAATATAACCTAGTGCAATGCTGGTTCTCATTATTAGCTCATTAACAGTTTTCCATACTTTTGACACTAATAATAATTAAATTATTTTAAAAGAAAATCTCCGTATCCGTCTATGACCGATACCAATATAATTTTCAAACAGGTTCCACTTTTAATGATTACCATCATAAAGAATTTAGAGATATATTCATGAATATTAAATTTTAGTTTCACAAAATCGTATAGGATAATCACTTTCGATGTGATACGGTGTGTTTAATTATATTACTCCTTAAAATTTAAAAGTAAAATTCTTTAAACATTAAAAAAAAAGAGAAAAACTCGATCACGGAAATTATTATTTTTTTTTTTAATATCGATAGAATATTGGTTATTTTGAATTGTGGCAATGCCGCTCTCACGCGACGGTTCGCCAAAAAATCTTCTAATCAATCAACAATTGAAAACGACAATTGGTGGCGGTGGTACAGATGATGGTAAGATTCCACCATCCGTACCAGTGGCTACAAATTCGTCCACAACTGTCCGCCATCAATCACAAAAAAGCTCTCCAAAAAAATCGATTGATACGAAAATTGGATCGACTAATAGTGGCAGTCCAACACGTGCGGTAATGTCGGGCAGCCCAACGTCCACATTATCAATACATGGCAATGCTTCACGTGGTAGCCCAACATTACCACCGATTGGTTCGGGTCCGAGTCGGCAACGTTCTTTGCGCGATCGCTTAAAGGAGGGCATCACCGGCAGTTTTACATGGCAGTAAGTTTTATTATTTATTTGCAAATATTATTTTTATTTGTAATTTAGTTTTTTGTTATTTTGTTATTTTTGCTTATGGTTATCGGATTTTTCTTCTCTTTTTTTTTGTCTCTGCATTCGTTTCAATTGATTAGAAACTTGTTCATTTATTAATTTATTGTAATTTGTTTGGATTATAATTGATTTTAAATTTATTTGTTTTATTGTCAGGGTTGTAAAATCTGTAATTGTTTTGCATGCTTTTATATAAATTATGTTTTCGGAAATGTCAATATTGATTTATTATAAAATGTGTCTATAAATTATACATATACGAAGATGATGAATGTTGACCTTTAATTAGCATGTCATTTACGCGACTTGTAATACATTTCCTTTTCAATCTCTTTAATAAGTAAGTATACAATATATACATGTAATATATATCCTATTTATAAATTATATAAATTATTATTGTATTAATTCAAATTATTACAGATTATAATTTTTCATTTAAACACGTAACTCGCCCCACCCGTTGCTTTATGATGTTGGTAATATAATAATGCAATGATATTTAGGATTAAAAATTATTTAATAATCTTAAAATCATAATTAATAATTTATTGATTATTTACAATGTCCCCACAATTCATTTTTATTAAAATCATTAAAATAGGATTTGTACGGATACGATTGAGTACAGCGTAAAGGTCCATATATACATTAAGGTAGTTCGATTTTGTATGAAAAAATTAAAGTTGTTTTTTTCAAAAAAGAGTGGGTCTAAAAAGTTATGCAATAGTGTTCTCATAACTTTTGGGAAAAAAAATTTTTAAAAAAATAATGTTTAGAACTTGC
>JANTOP010006918.1:0-16471 GCA_027564815.1 Symmerus nobilis
CGAGATATTCCGTTGTATCAAGATAATAAGCACCCATTATTTATATGAAAATTTCAAATTCAATTTAAAAAAAAAAAGTATTTACTTATGCTCCACTATCATGTGCATTTGGAATTTCTCATGGGAGAAAAAAAAAGTGCAATTTTGAAGGAGGGTGTTATATACGCTTCTTTCTGAAAATAAATTTTATCCAATGTAGATAATTTTTTTGGTAATTACCTTTAGCGATAATTTTGAATCGGAAGATCCAGATATTGTTTCTATGTCAGATCTGTTCAGTGATCATGTAGCTATAATTCCCCATCATTAGTTTTTGGAATTATTGAAGTGACTTTTTTTTCAAAAATTTCACGTACCCGTTTTCTCAAGGAATTTGCTCAATTTACTGATTCACGTTATTTATACAAACGATATGATAATGTTGTTTAATCAAACACTTACAATTTCGTCACAATTTGACTAGAAATCTATCTTGGAGGCGAACAATCCCATCGGGGCTGCCTATATTAATTGCATAATGATCAGTGCCGTTTACATTGATCGAAAATTGGAAAAAATGGCGATATTCTCTGGGGTCCATATTTCGAATAATTTTATGTTGCGATCGGTTTAAATAAATTAAATCTTTATATCTAATGGTAAATCTCATGAATATCTAATACCATCTAATAGATAAAATACCAATAATATAAAACAAATTATTGACTCGTGAAGTTTTGAATGCAAATTTATTTTCCCAAAAAAAAATCAAAAAAGTTAATTCCTATATTTAAATTTGCATTTTAAATATAATACCAAACGGAATATTATCTGGCGATTATAATATTATATTTTTGAATTCAATAAACTATCAAACTAAATTATATTATAAATTGTAGATGTTTAGTACACGGTTTAAAATAAATTTAAGGTTAATTGCAGAGTTCAATATTTATCCTTCTTGAAAATTTAATGTAACCGAAACGGTACATGCAAAAGTAATTCTCTATTTAACGAGAATTAATCTCCGATTTCCATACATGAACTTGAAATTTTGTGGTAAATTTTCAATTAAAGAATTCCATTTAATTATAACATGTTTGACTTCAATAACATAAAATTCACACTTATTTATTGTTACTTTTAGTTAAATTTTCACGAGTATATTTTCATTGATAGAAATTTATTACTCGGATCGGAATAATAATAATAAATGATAATTTCACATCATCACATCTGTATAATATACAGAAATAAACTTTTTTTTCAACATTGATTTTGAAAATTAACACTACTGGACTAGTTGAAATGGATAGCTCATGGACGGCGAGATATTTTAATCCACTTCCGCCGTTCAGGTGATTTGATTGCATAGAGATTATTAAAACTATTCCTAGCTAATTTTCTATGTCCCAAAATCGCTTCGAATTTTTACATAAAATTTGATGGAAAGTAATTATTAAAGATCTTTAACCTCATAATTTCTTAAGAACGGACTAAGTAACGATAATATTTTAAAACCGTCTGTCGTCTATCATTACAATCCGAATATAAATATTATATCTTATTGAGAATTGTTCATTCTTTTCTGGTATAAGTCGGTGTACAACGAAAAATGCCAAGTGTGAATTGATTTGATGGGTGATAATCACCCAATCCGATAAATATTTTTTAAATAAATAAAATGGTGAAGAAGTGATGGAAATATAATTTAACCTCATTTTCACTTCTTTAATTAAAGTACTAACATTTACAAAATGATCGAACTGAAAAAAAGTGATCATCTATTCATAAGTAGCAATGGTATAATAAAAATTTTCTACAATATGAAAAGCATAAAATATTACACACAAAAATCGATTCATACCTCGAACTTCATAATATTTGTTGTATATACAGACTCGATTTTCTCGCTTAAGCATAGTTTACTTAATATTTTATTTAAATATTAAATTAAAAGATGTGATGGAGGAAAAAAAATGTAAATATTTTCTTATTTAATTAAATTCCATATAATAGTGAATTTTTTCGTTGAAATAATTTCTGAAAATATATTCAGTAGTCATAATTGTTCAATTTTTTTTTTTTCATCTCTCTGATATGAATTAAGTTATTAACTATTAAGTGTATTGATATTACTTTAAATACCACCTCTACATTTTTCATTCATTAATTGAAAAGAATTTTAAACTGTTAATTGTTTTTACTCACTAACTTAACTATACAATTAAGAGATAAATATTGTAAAAAATAATAGCAATAAATTGATAGAATTACCACTGTTCGTGGTTAAATAAACATCCGTCCTAGAAAATTACTTACAATTTTCCAACAAATGTAATTATATTTCGTTAAATAAAAATTTAATTAATGAAATGAAGTATTGTAATTTACAATAGATATGTTATTATCTGCTATTTAATTCTTTATAACCCAATATTTTAAGTAATTAACCATATATGACATGGTATAATAATTTAGTCCACAATTTGGAATTTCAATTATCAATTTATACTAAAGACTGACGGAACATGTTTCGTAAATGCATTTTAATAGTTTTGTTTTTGTTAATTGCAATTTAAACAAATTCCAAAATTTTAAATGCATGTAAAATAAGATATAATAGAATTTAATTTAGTAATACAATTAATTAAACCATATTATGCGAAATATTTTTTTCAAATCCATATATTTATAAATATTTATAAATTTAATTCTTAAGTACCACCTATAAATACAATTTAAGTCATTGTTCTTAAAATTAAATGCTTGCGCTCCATGGTTTCAATTTAAATGAGACTCGTAACAAGATAATAAATAAATGATTTAATTGGGGAAAAATGCAATTAACTATTTTTAAATTCGTTGTATTAGACTGTTTTTAACATTTGAAATAGTTCAGCAATTGGTTAGCTTAGGGGTTTCCTTTTAGCTGAAAAAATAGAGGCGCCCCCCTACCGAAAGTTTTAAAATATGCTCAGTGATATTCTGATAACACTATGCTCCAAAATAAAAACGAAATCTCTGTGTTGTAGATGGCATTACACTTTTGATGCACGAAAATGGCAATTTTTTTTCTATGGATAGAATTTCGAGATGAATTTTTGAAAATTTTTCAGAGGTGGTCTCACATATTTGAACATATCTCGAGTTAGAATTGATCGATATAGTTAAGTAAGACATCAAATTAAAGGTAATTAAATTACCTACAAATTCTATTAACCAACTTTGTCAGTCCGCTCAGTAGTTTCGCTACAATTGAAAAAACTTGCGAAAAGTCATTTTTTGCTCTCACAATTCGAGATCGAAAATTCACTAAATCGACAAGAAAAAGTATCGAAAAATTAAAAAAATACTCAGTTTATCATTTTTTGACGCAGAGATAGTACAATTGTATAAATAATGGAAAAATTTGAAATTACTTTCTAAATGAAAATGGGAAATAACTGTCAACTTTGAAGTAAGCTTTCAATAAGCTCTCGGAACTTTCGAAGTCTGGAAAATATGAATTTGGGAAAATGTGAAATTTTATTAAGGAATCGTTATCAGGATAGGAAATAGATTTTAAGACGTACAAATTTAGGTTCGGAACTTAAAGCTTTTATTGAGCTTAGAACGGTTTGCGTCAATTTTTGTGGAAAATCTTCATATATCATTTGAATTTAACGAATCGGATTAAAATTTTATCCCAAATTATATAAAATATAATTTTAATTTTAAGCTTTCAAAGAGCTTACCGTACTTTTAAAATTTTTTTTGTGAAATTTTAAAATGTCGTTAAAAGACCATTATTTGGGTAGAAAATAGATTTTAAAACTGATAAATTATGGTTCGGAAAATAAATATAATTGTAATAATTAACTAGAATAATTGGTATGAGAAACAAAACCAAAACATATTTTCTTAATAATTTTATTTTCTTATTACTTAATATAATATTTTATTACAAATAATTTTTAATTAAATATTAACTTGATTTGTTGAGGAGCTGCCCATATTTTAGAAGGTGGGCTCTGCGCCTTCTGCTCAATAGAATCGTCGCGCCCCCTGCCCCCAGGGGCAGGCACCCCACAGTTAAACGGATTCCAGAGGGAAGGGATTGCAACAACAAAGTTTCAGAAAATATTTGTAAATTCAGAAATCCAGCAGAATAAATTGAAATTTTATTTTTCCAACATTTCACCTATTTTTTTTCTTAAATTTCTGGGATTTTTCGGCTTTTCCTAATATTTTCTTTCTGTTTTCGAACTTTTTTCAACTTTATGGGCTTCTCTCGACTACATCACGCGTATCCCAAAATTTTATTTTTTACATATTTTCCATATTTTTCCTACATTTACGATGATTTTCTTTCTTTCTGACTTTTAAGTTATCTTATATTACCCGATATTTTTCCTGCTTTTTTTTTAGCTCTTCCGACTTTTGTTTCTGAGCGTTAGAATTTTTCAGCCATTTCCCCACTAATTTTCTGATGATTCTAAATTTTTCTGACTTCTTGCCAACATTTTCGCTACCAGAGATTTTTAAATTAAAAATTGGCGGAAATAAAAATATGAACATTTTTAAAAATGTATTTCAAAAACTTGTTTATCCAATTAATCGAATTTCTGCAATTTTTCCGGAATTTTGTCCACTTGCCTAAAGTTTTTCTCAACGTTACGCCATTTTATAGGTTTTCCGTACTACTTTCCGATGTTTGCCCAACTTTGCCAAATTTGTACCCGAATTTTCTCGATCTTGTGACTTGCTGCGTCCTATGTATGTTGTTTGCACGGTGGACGATACCATATGATTGCATACCGAAACTATAACAAAAAGCGGTGCCCACTGTAGATAGAATTTCTTGTTAAATCTATTTAAAGGCAAGAAATAAAAAAACTCCAATATCGCGATTCGGATGTAATATTATTTTTTATTCGATTCTGTGTTGTTCATCATTCCTTCTAAAAGTGTTCAGGAACAAAAACATTGGCGTAAAACAACACGCGTTATATAAATTCTCAAATCGTGTTACGGTAATCCCAATATACACGTATGTATATGCGAATACATTGGGAACTACATATACGGATATAAAACATGGTGATGTTAAAGAGTCATGTTGTGTTTTTCAAAACTTTTTTTTTGGAATTCATTTCTTATTAAGCCGGATTTGTTCTTCATAGCTTTTCTTATATCCCATTCATCTCGAAAATTCATTCATGATAGTCAGTATGTATACCTACCTACCTACCTACATGGTATCTTATATAAAATATAAATTATATACTTAAGATATCTTTTAATTTGAGGAATTGGTATATAGGCGCAAATATTATAGACTAAAGTATACAGAAAATTTTCTGGACAGTTAATAGGACCCCAATCCAAGAAAAAAATCCTAGAAAATACGATTTTTGGTTTGAAAATTACCTAAATTTTAATGATGTTTTTTAAATTTGTCTGTTTTTGTCGACATTTTTCGATTTTTATTAACATTTCGGATAAATTGGATTTTCAAGAAATAAAAAAATAATTCAAGGGGCATCCAGTCCGACCTACCTACTGCTTTCCTTTTTTATTTATATCAATAATAATTCGAATGTAATAATAAATAATTCTTAACCAACAACTGGATAAAATCGATTAATTCTTCATGGGCTACGATCAATTGTTAAATCGCATTAATGGTCAACAATTTATTGAAAGTGAAATATATTAATTTAAAATGAATCAATAAATGTTGACGCGTGCTGACCCGTGGAACTGGTTAACAAGAACATATTTTTCTCAACGTTATAATTTCGATTTTTAATAAATGAAAAAAAAAATTAAGATTTATTAAACAAGGTGCACCAATTCCTTTATTTATACCAAAGAATATGGAGATTAGCGTCAATCACAATAAAAAAAAACCAAAAATATATCGCGTAAATCTAGGATTGGATATAGTTTTTTAAGATGTGTAGGAATCATATTGAATAAATTTTTAATCTGACCGTCATATACCCTCATCTATAAGATGTAATTTTCTAATATTCTAAAATAAACTGAAAAATAACTCTCAGCTAATTGAGTTACCATTTAGTAATTATCTATTCCAATAAATGTTTTACAAATATTAATATATTTTACCTCAGGCGGTATCACTCATAATTATTGTACATTTGTATTAACATAATAATTATATGAAGTACTAATTGTGTGGCTTTGTATATGGTACGGAACGGATGTTTGGACGACAGATTGAAATTCAAACCTTGAACGAGTTAATTCACATCGTTCGATTGAATAATAACTTACACAAATAATTTACATTTGATTTATATCCTTAATTCCTTTATAATTAAAGATCTTACATTTATCATTTCAACATTTAATACTTAAACTTAATTCAATGATTAAGTGATAAATGAACCGTATGGCAATAATTGATGTAAATAAATTAAATTGGATTTCATTTACACGGCTATCGGATTAAATGAGCTTAAATTAATAATGCCACCAATATTATGAATAACTTTACTTATATCAAATAGAACTTTTTTCGAAATAGAACCATGGAATTACTTCAATTTCGAAATTAGTTTATTGTAAGAAATAACAATTTATTAATAAGAAACAATCTATAGTATAATACTTTCCAGGGTCATAAAATAAAAGGAACAATGTTCTATCTACTCTAAATGCTTCATAACTATTAATTTAATATAAATTAAATTCTTTATTCTTGATCCCCTATGCCGACCACTGCATAAAATTAATTAATTAAAGTTTAATTAGACGATAATAATGCATTTAATTAATAGCTTTTTACTCCCTTCATTTCATTTATATCAAGAGATATTAAAATGCATATTAAATATATAGATAATAATTAATAATTATGGGTATCAATTAATTGGCAAGGTAGTTGCCATTAATAAATCAATTTACATAACATTATGTGTCATCTATTATTAGTTATCGGCTTCGTGCAGTATATTACCTGTACTTATGTATATTTATTAATATTAGTAAAACTACCTTAATTTATAAACAGACAGAAACATTTACTAGAATCCAGCAAATCATAATCGGGCCTCGATTTATTGTCAACCAAATTATATGAGATTAATGTAAAATTAATAAATTGCTTATATTTAGTTAATTTCAATGACTTTACTTGATATTTGACAATTCGATAATTTAATCTTAAATTATTCTTAATCTATATTACTACATGTCATAATCTTAGAAAAATTGAGAATATTAGTACGATTTCCAATAATTCCATAAAATTCGTTAATTTTATGAAAATAAGAAATATCCAAAGTTTCGATTTTTTTTTTTAATTTTCTACTCTTTCTGAGGTTGTGTGAGGAGACCTATCATCGTTTAAAAATTAATTTATATATACTGACAAACAGACACACTTCCCTATATATATTTTTATATATAAAAAAGTAATATTGACGTGAGCATAACACGAATACAAATTATACTCGTGTTAAATTAAATTATTACATTTAATCTGCTATAATAAGAAAAAACTGCATTATTATCCATTAAATTAATTGATGATTAATTACCCTTTTAATCAATTGAAATTCCGCACGTATCGATTTGAAGTTTATTGATTGATTAAATAAAGATTCTCGATAAAATGTGAACAATTTTTTAATTTATTAAGATCGGTTTTATAAGCGGGTAGTAGCAATTATTTTAATTAGACATCTGGTATGTAGTAGGTTAGGGATTGAAGTCGGAGAAATTCATTGATATATTATTTAAAAAAAATTAATTAAATGGTAATAAGGTGAATAATTAATCAAATTCAAATTTGAAAATGTCCTTTAAAATTCGGATATATTTTAAATTAACGGAGAAAAATGTCAGGTCGCTAAGTCATTGTTTATATGATTATTTTGTAAATTTTTTCTTTTCTCAGAATTAGATATTTAGAATTTCAAAAAACTTTCTTTGGGTCTGGGATGAAATGTATGTATGATAAATGTAGAATAGTTCCCAAATAAATTACGAAGAAATTGCTTTTGGAAATTTTAATAAAATCAACAACCTCTGAATTTTGACGGTTGATAAACGGGATATCATTAATAAAGTTACCAATTTTTAAATGAAATTTCGTAATCTCCAGGTAAATTTTAAATTTCAAACTTTCAGTTCGAAATAATTTAAACGACGGTTTAATACAGTTAATTATGTAAAGTGGTTAAGGGGGTAGTTGGTCTGTCCATTTTACATACAAAATCGATGTACCTTTTTCTCTAAAACTACCCAACCGATTTTCTTCAAATATTGCACTCAATCTCGGCTATAAAATAAGAAATGTTTGCCTGGAGGATTTAAAAAAAAAATTACGGATTTTACAGCACGTTGAAATTTTTTTCTGGCCTCAAAAATCGATTTTGTAGAAATGAAAATATTCATATTCATCGCTTTTAAATTGGTCCCTATAATAAATGGCAGATATTAGGTAACCTGTCCATTAGTGGACAGAAGTATTTAATCACGTACCTCTTAAACGAATATCATTAATTAAATCAAATATTCTTTATTTCTAAGTCTAACTAATATAACTGCAATATATCTTAAGTTAAAAATCTGAAATTTGGTAACAATATTCTTTAAGGTTACTCAATTCGAGATTTGTAACAAGATTTCTACACATTCCTAAAGAAATTTTTGAATAAAAAAATTCTAAAGTTGAATCCGAGTATGACTTGTCAAAGTGAATTAATAAAATATTTATCATATGTCATAACCCATGATAATTGGTACAGGTATTCTTAACAGATCCCTAAATCGATCTTTATAATAGGTCAGGTCTGTCCCAAAGAATATTCTAAATTTCGGGGATCATCCAGTGTCAAATGAAATCATTAAAGGATCTGTGGAAAATTAAAATCTTTACGAAAACTTTAATGAATTGAATGGAATTGAATTTAATGGAATTGAGCTTTCGAGGTTTTTGAAGCATGCCTTTTGGGAAAAATCGAAGTTTCGTGAAATGACCGATATCGGGAGAGAAAATAGATTTTAAAACGTAAAAATTTAGGTTCGAAAGCTACGGCTTACAATGTATTTAGAAAGCTTTTAGTGAAAATTTCATAGAAAGTGGAATAAAAAATTAGGTTCCAAATTATATAAAATGACATGTGAATTCTAAACTTTCAATGAGCTAATGAGGTTTTTAAAGCTTTGTTTTGAGATAATTCAAAATTTGGTTAAAGGATCGTTATCTGGAGAAAAAGTAGATTTTAAATCGAAAAAAATTAAGTTCGAAACTCAGAGCTTTCGTAGCGCTTTTAATAATTTAGATAAGCTCTCTACGAATATTTCATATTTCATTTAAATTAAATGAATGGGGTAAAGATTCGATTCCAAATTACATTAAAGAGACATTTTAATTTTAAGCTTCAGTGATCTTTCGAGATTTCTGAACTTTTTTTTCCAAAAATTGGTAATTTGTTTAAAAAATCGTTATCAGGATAGAAAATAGCTTTGAAAGCGTAAAAAATAAGGTTCAGAAAACAAAGCTTTCTGAGAGCTTTTAAGTTTTTACAGAGCTTTTGTACGAAATGTTTAGTTCTGATATTTTTGCATTTTTCCTCAACTTATTAATAAACTTCCTGCAACATTATATTCTTTTAAATGCAATGAAAATTATTGGTAAATCCGGATCAAATTACGTGATGTCCGATATTTCTCGGTGCGAGCCTTAACGAATTTTTGATTTACTTTTGATTTACGAATTTTCGACCTAAAGAAAATATTCGACATGGACTCTAGTAATAGCATTGAATAAAGGCCTATGATAAAGACAATAACAATTTGTTAAGGGGTCAAAAATTCTGCACACCTTATGGAGATGTTGAAAATAATAATATCATTTACTACTGTTTAGGGATACGTAATAAAATTCCCATCTACCTAAAAACTCGGATATATGATTAGAATGGAGAACTACATAAAATCGTTTTTAAAACGTATCTCAATTATAAGAAGGCCTTTATTTCGAAAGAGGTCAATCTCTTAAATTTTTAATGAACGCCGTTGGTGATGATTATTATATACAGAGATTTTATTAGGCATAATATTATTACGTTTCGGTACTTGACATCTAGGTCAATAATATATCTATCTAATCCCATACATTGCAAATCAATATTATATTACTCATTTGTAATTCAAAGTATTTTGAATGAATCACATTAAAAATACTTGTATACATTTGAATGAATGGATTGGATAGATAAAGTGAATTTTTCCTATACTCAGCACCTAAAAGTTTGCAATTATTCACTATAATAATAGTCTTATGTAATCTAGTTAGTAAACTACTCGTACATGGTGATCATTAATTTTTTCCCCCTTTCTTCTTTGGCTCGTTAAAGATAAAGATAAATGCCAAATTAAACGATCATAAATTGAACATATATCCAGATAATCATACCCCGATAATGAATTAAAATGTTTATGTTTTGATATTTATTACTTTGGATCGTTTTTGCTCTTCAATTATATATGTGTAGAAGAGGAAAAAAATATGATTGATCACTAAAATTACCATCCAACATTTATATAATTTTTTAAGAAAATAGAATTAAGTAATTGTACATATTGTATATCGAATAAATAAAATTTGAATTAAATGATCGAACATTATGTGGTTTTTCTTTCATTATAAATTATAGGTTTTTGATGGGTTTAGTTAAATATTATCGATACTTCTATTTTTTTCCCCTTGAGAATATAGCAAAAAAAAAAGTATCATCGCCTTCAAGAAAGATCAAAAGATTTCATTCTCCCATTTGTATGAAATAAGTAATATTTACGTGCATCGCTAGGAATATTTTCCAGCTTAACATTCTATCTCACAATCGATAAATTGAATAATTTGATCGATGATAATGTAATTTTCTTCATTATTCCTATCGAATATCAATATTTTTTTAATTAATTTTAATGATTTAATTTCAATATTATTATCGGTCGATTGATTTTTCATTCGATCGCTACGAGGACGACTTTTTCTTATTAAATTTGTTGGTACCAATATGTTTATGAATAATTCGTAATTATAGTAACTCCTACTTATATCTGATGGATCTATGTGAGAAAAGTCTAACTAAAAATACTGTGGATTATTACAGTCGAATTTATTGTTACTAAGAATAATAAAATATATTTATGATAAAGGAAACTTTAAACATCCTATGCTCATAATTCATCTTAAATATTATCATCCTACACTAAGCTATATTACTTCACATATACCAATTATTATTTATTTTTTAATCATTACATATAAGTAGGTATACTTTATTGTCTTTCATTATAAGAAAAATCAATTCATTCATTTTTCTCAAGATCATTATTTTTTCACATTTAGCTAAACAATCCCACACACCATTAATACGAGTCTAAATAATTAAGAATATTTTAAAAAGTATGGAAAAAAATAAAAAAATTGTTAACGTTAAACGAACAAGTACTTTTTGTTATATAAAATCGACAGTTTTCGGAAAATCGAATTTTCCAAAAGAAAACAAGTGGAAAAATAGACAACGATTACTCGTATAAGTCATCCAGGACAAGAACTTTGTTCGACATTTCAACATGTTCTCGATCGAAAAATAATTTTGAAAAATAAAAAATAAAAACGAATACACGCACCTAATGTCGAAATTGTCTAGACATTATTCTCTGTTCTGAAAGCTTTTTCCCAAGATACCATTTAAATGCATATATCTCTAATATAGATAATTTCCTTTTAATTGACATGATTGGACATTGAAAATTAAGAAACATTTTCCAATCAAGATAAATCTGATCAGATGACCATTAATTAAACTCTCTATGTTTTCTTAATATCCAATTTAAAATTAAATAAAAAAAAGAATAAAAGGTAATTGATCTTTATCATCTGCAGATCGATTTGTAAAGCCATCGCCTTTATTGGAAAAATTTTTTTTTTGTATTGTTAATTATATCTTTTTCATTACAAGACGATAGTTATGTACGACAATAACCGGTGCAAAATTCAATGTAAGGTCGATATTGTATTGTGTCTTTTAGTGGTTTTTTTTTTGTGTGTAAAGAAATAGGTGAACACCACCTACACCTATTCACCATTATTTTTCATTCAATTGTTGTCTCATCGAGAATTGTTGAATCTTCATGAATGTGTAGGACTGTGTTTAGGATAGTAATTTAATTATATTAGTTTTGCTCTTTATTTTAATGCAATTTTTTATTCCCATAATCAGATGAATTTTGAATTAATTCAGAAAAAATATTACTACAACTTTTATACATAACTAGCAACTTACAAATTTCCCTTCTCCCCCTCCGCCGGTGGCGATTTTCTGAAAACCCCTTTTTTCAGTCCAAAAGGCATGAAAGGGTTAACTTTTTCCAAGTACATATTTTAATTTTGTATTGTAGAGCAACTATCTACGCAACTTTCATGGAACAAAACTTTTTTTACCGCCGAACAAAATTTTCGGCAATCGGCGATCAAAGGTAAAAGTGTCCCACTGACGCGCAAATAGTCAACCTTTTTTTGCATGAAAAAATCGCCTTTTTTATAAAGGAAGCTAGCGAAAAAATTCCAACGCCAATCGATTCATATGCCAATTGCAATCACCTAAACAAATTTTCGGTTAACACTTTCCCTCACGAACAAAATTTTTCTGCCGTCGATGTCAAGGGTTAACCAAAACATACATCCTGTTGCATATCATTCGATGGGTAATCATGTGCGCAACAATTTTGTAGTATATTACTTTTCGATCCGACGTAACTCAAGTGAAATTTTTGACAAATTTCAATTTTTGACACTCAGCGCCACCTACTGTATATTTTTGTGGGATGCACTTTTGCAAGCTGAATAACTTTGCGGTACACCGTTTTCATATCGAATGCCTTTCTATAATACTTTTGGGCGAAACTTGGGATTTTTGTATGCAGCGCCACCTATCTTATATTTTTCTCAGGTGTATTTTTACATGTCCTATAGGCCGTCAGAATATGATTTTTCAATCCGACGGTAAATAAGGGAGCTAACATGGAAAACCACTTCGACAATGTTCGGAAAATTTTCGTTAACATCAGCAAGAGCAACCATTTTTTGCAATTTTTTGGTGAAAAAATATATACCACAAAAAAAAATTATTAGTTTTGGTGAAAAACTATACCACATAACCCCCATGGGGCTGCGGGAGTGGCTTGCGGAGTTTTGTCGTCGGGTACATACAAACCACGCTTTCTTTTATTATATATATTGATTTTTGGCCCGTATGCGAAATTTTTCTGCAACAATATAAAAAAAATCCGATTGAACTTCCCCTGCATTATTTTTAATTCTCTAAAAAAGAATAATTTTGTTTTTCATTTCTTATATCCATAAATCACCATTTAATATTCGAAAATAAAAAGTAGAACAAAATGTATCCATAGGCAAAATAATAGCATACTCTTTGCGTGACGCATATTATTTAACAGATTCAAAATGTTCTCTTTTTTTATTAAAATTGTGTGCCGGTGATAAATATATTTCAAGAAAAAATATTAACATAAATAATGTATTGAAATATAACGATAGGATTTCATTTTGGAAAAATCTAGACAAAAGAATGATTTTTCCTCGATCACCGTATGGAACAGTTTTTGTAATTATTAGTCAGAAAAGAAATATGTTTTTGTCTATAAAGAAATCAGCATGCCTGACTATTAAGTAGATATTTAGCAATAAATAATTTTTTAAATATATACGAGTACAGTAATAATATAAGACAATTAACAAATCAATATGACTTGTAGAAACAGTTGTTATTTAATCTATTATAACTGTTCGTTCATATAAATAAAAATAATTAATTAAGAATTTGAATTGGATTTTATTTTTATTATATTTTTTATATTTCTTGTTATTTTTACAGGCGAAAAACCATATACATGCCAGTGGCCAGATTGTGAATGGCGATTTGCAAGATCCGATGAATTAACACGACATTATCGTAAGCATACGGGCGCTAAACCGTTCAAATGTATGGTGTGCGAACGAAGCTTTGCCCGCAGTGATCATTTGGCATTACATATGAAACGACATTTACCCAAAAATAAATAAAATTGATATCCATGATTTTTCATGTAACTAGATCTAGATTGGGATATTTATAGAATAATTGAAAATAAAATATTTATCTATTGTCAATATTTATACCGTATACCCGTATATCTATCTATATACTCAATTCATATATAGAAACAATAATTATAAGCAAATTCTATAGAATTGGATTGGCGCCACTTGATTAATATTTGATTATGACCGGAGATTATTTGATTCTGAGAGCACGACATTATTGTTTATCTTTAATTAAATATCAAGATAAAATTATAATGAAAAAAAATAGTCAGCTCGATATTTAAATTAATTTTAACCCATAATCTATTGTGTCCATAAATGACAACAAATTATGTAAGTCCTGGGGTTTACTTTTACTTGCTCATTGGAATGTAACCAGTATGTGGCGCATACCGCCCGGAAATTATGAGATTAATATATATATTTCATGGTTGATCCTTAAATATTTATTTAACGATCGTTTAGGATCTAATTAATAAAAAATATAAATATTTTACTTTCGATACAGAATGTTAAAATTTGATTTATAGAAAAATTATGGGATAAATAAGGTCCGATAGGCGAGGGTTAATTTAACATTCCAAAATGTCAATATCCAAATCGATATTTTCGGACAATATATTGCATAATAATTGACATGCAGATAATATTAAATAATTGAATGCTCAGAAATTTCAGTTCTTTTTACAAATTATTAACGAGTCGAGGCAATGGAAATAATAACTTACCAAACTGGTAATTTTCAAGAAATTCAAAGATCTAATTGTATCTAGAAAAATTCTAAGATTCCAAGGTTAAATGATACATCTATCTATACTATCTATACAGATATCTTAAGTGAATCTTAAATATGAAATAATTTAAATTTCACCTATTTCCTAATATAAATCAATTGAAATAAAAATTAAATTAAATTCTCAATGTACATCAAAAATTAAAATTAAATTAAATCAAATTAAAATATCTCACATGCACTTATCAATTTTAAATAATGTATTATACATTAAACGTTTAAAAAAATAAATTTATAAAAAAAAAAGGAAACAAATTAATAAATGTCTTAATTATATACAATTTTTCAAAAATTAAGCCCTTGTTAATTAAATTTGGTAATTAATTTTTTTCAAAAAAAAATCGTTACAAAAATTCAAATATTTCAATACTAAAATATTTTATTAAATATAAATAGATAAAATAACTCAAGAATTAAACGAATCGATGATAGAATGAATATATTGTGTATGAAATGACATATTAGTTTTGCATTTGATTTTTCTCTATCTAAAATCATGCGAATGAGAATGAAATATTTTCAATTGGTTGTGCACGCGAATTGAAGGCCAATAAAATATTCATGCGAATGCATTTTCAAATGCATAACGTAGTCAATTTATTGTTTCAAATGAGACAAAATATTGCAATAAATCCTGTATTTAATCTTAAATTATTGATATTTATTATTCAAAAATCTATTTATAATTTGTCTGTAGCGAAACTAATTAAACGAACAATATCCTGGATTGGTAATTAATTAATTTGTTGTATATTATTGGAAAGGTGTAATTTTCCTGCACGAGGTCGATAGTCATGCACAATATTATTTCTCGACAGTTTTTTTGAATTAGGCCTTTAGTCCAAGCTTATCTTGCCGTTCAATAGTTTCTATCTAATTAATAGGAAGACAGCTATTTTAAATTCACATAAAATCTTTGAATATCTCCTATGCGAAATCAATAATCTAATAATTAATTGGCTCAATTAATCTTATAAACAAAATAAAAAATTGTGACCAAAAATTATTAAATGTGTTATTTGTTGTACAAAAATCTATTTAAAAATATAAAACATAAAATAAATTAAATTTTATAAATTTCTATTGTCCCAACAAATTGCTAATTTATTATCAAAATAACTCTCGAAATAATAATATTCATAATAAATTTTAATTATCGAGGATTTCCCCTTCACCCATATATCAATTCTCAATTATCTATAATGTCATTTAATCAAATGAAGAAAATTTAAAACTATGGCATTTATTAACTTATAAAAATATTTATATAAATAAAATCAATTAACTTAAAAATAAAATCACCAATTATATAATGTTACCATTTAATTTCAATTCGAATATAATTAAGTGTTTTAGTATTTTTTTTTTCTTGTAAATTTCTTTGTTTTTCGTTTATAATTTAATTAATTAAACGTGTTCTTAGTTGCCATTAAGTTGTATATAATATCAAAAACTAATGAAATGAATTTTTTTTAAAAAAAATTAAATACACAGAAAGTATTAAATTATTATGAAATAAAAATAATAATTTTTCTTGTGAATTTTAGTCATAATTTTAATATATG
>JANTOP010006929.1:0-16470 GCA_027564815.1 Symmerus nobilis
TTTTCATATTAAAATAATAATAAAATAAAAAAAAAATCTAGTTTTCGTTTGATTTGTTTTGATTTTGTATAGAAAAGTCGCCATTTTCTGCCTTGTAATCGACACAAAATTTTGTTCTATTTTCAACTCTATATTACTCTAAGATCTTTCCATCTTCTCCGGTATCAAGCTTCAGCAGCTTCAACCATATTCGTGTAAACTATATATTTGAGATTCTTATTGGATAAGTTTGAATTGACAGATTGAATTTATTTACAATTATCGCCGTAGCTTGAAAGTTTTGTTTAAAAACGTAATTATTAATTGAGTTCTTTCTGGATTCAGGAAGATAAAACAAAACCACACATACAATTATTGAATAGTTAGAAGATATTTGTTGGAATGGCAATTTTTGAGGTAAGTACCGTTAGAAGTAAGAGTAGACTAATCTAGTTTCAATTTCCAGTTCCAATAAAATGGAACATTTACATGGGCGGATTTACTGATATCAAATTAATTTACTTTTAGTGGAGAAAATTTAATTTTTTTGATCTAAAGCCGAACGCCGACCAAGGAAAGATTTCTGAATCCCTAAAGGTAATGTGAATTGATCAGTCAATTTCTTTACACGATTAATTATTGAAATCCGACAGGAAGCAACAATATCGGCATCGACAAATGGTAATAATCAGATAATTTTATGTGATTCTAATGGATTCGTTCATGTATTTAATCGTAACTGGTTGTCAACCACATTTAAAGGACATGATAGTCAGATAACACATTGTGAGTTAGCTAAAGAACCAAATATTTTAATTACAATTGGAGTAAGTATATAGACTTGATTGTTAAGTAATTCATTGACGGTAGAAAATTGTTTGTAGACCGAAGATCATGGTACCATTCCCGTATTCAAAGTATGGAATTTAACTCGTTTAGCAAAATTGACTGGGATCGTAGATAATGAACAATCATTTTGTTTACGAACAGTACGGGCAGCACTACAAAAACCGACCTCATTAGCCGTTTCTGATAATGGTCAGTACATGGCAATTGGGTTTGATCGCGGTAGTATATCATTGTATCGTGGTGATATCGCACGAGATCGCACTAAGACAGTTAAGACTTTATCGAGCGGTACCACTCCAATAACCGGGTTGGCATTCAAACAAACTGGAAAATCCACACAAATGTTTGTTTGCTCCGAATCAGGAATATTAGTTTATAATTTACAGGGTAAAGATAAAGAGGTGAAGATAATATTGGACGCAACTGCAAAATCGGCACAATGTTCTGTACTCCAAGGGGGTCATGGCCTAAATGATTCCCATTTTATGGTGGGACAAGATGATGTAGGTCGTTTCTGTTTGTTGTGGATTTTACATTGAATATTCATATTTTCTAATTTAAGGCCGTTTATTGTTATACGATTGATGGCAGGGGACCGTGTTACGCTTTGGAAGGAAAAAAATCAATTATTCAATGGTTTCGATCGCATCTATTAACAATTTCGAAGCCAACACAGCATTCCATCTCTACCCAAAAGTATGATTTAACTTTTTATTAAGTAAAATTTGTAGTCGAACAACTGCACAAAATATTTAATAGCTTGAAAAGTCCAAATTGAAATTTAATAGTAAAGTTCAGCTTAGAAGAAAATTGGTGGACATATATTTGGCTGACAGATATGATTCGGTGGAAGGTGTTATAACGTTTCTCGATTACGTTAATGATTTCGCGAAAACGTTTGCCCAAAGGCTGTTGTGCAAGCGAATTATTTGTATACCCAAGGATCAACGGCAATTAACGCAAAATATTAATTTAAATATTCTACCGCTTATAAATATTTGCATGGCTAATTTTATCTACTCTACCAAGAAAAAGTAATATACTTCAAAAATTTCTTAGGTGGAGATTTCAAGATTCCAAAAATGTTGGTGATTTTGTAAGTCTAAAACCACAGTACAATTCTTTGAAATTTGTTCCATGCATTTTGATATTTCAAAATATAGTCTAAATATCAAGAAAACATTAGTAGACTATTGCCTGGAGCTCAAAAATTGTCCTGATTCGGAATTAATTGTTTAACGACTTTTATTATTTTAAACGATGATTAGGGTTGGACCGGTGAGTCCGAGTCCAAATTTTTGAAGACTCGCCCAGTCCGATTCGAGTCCGAGCCCAAATGAAAAAATAAATGTTTATTATCGCTTTGGGTAAAGATTTTAGTTTTTTTGAATAATAATTGAAATCCTTATTTCGAATGAGGAGTCTCGATCTAATTTAATCGTGCAAAAATCGAATAGGTTCTTTCATTTGAAGTAGAAGTAGAAACATCGTTGTACAGATCTTCAAGATTACTTGCTCGTTTTTCACTATTTTTGTAAAGCAAAAATTCTTGTTTCAGTTTCCTATAACATTTGGAAGTTCATCTGAAGGTTCTTCCGCATTTTTTTAATATTATATCTAACTCCTCCATTGTCAAAACATTTTGATTTTCAACTACAATTATTTTTTGCAAAACTTTCGCTCATTGTGAGTGGTTGATTTTTTGGAATCTTGAGAAATTATTCGTTTAAAATCAATTTTGCGTTTTTAGATTTGTGAAATTTCGGAGAAAATTTCTGGAAAATTCAGTTTATCTACTAAATGGTTCCCAATTTCATAAGAATTATAAGCAAATATTTTGTTTTCTTGAACAGAGATCCAGAGATTTTTCAATTCCAAATTTTATTCAGAAAAGTTCATCTAATAATTTGGCTGAATTTTTTCCCCCGATAGTTCATAATTTTCCATATTTCTAATTTTTAATTATAAATAGAAATAATAAATATATAACTGACTCAATCTTGAATTTTCTTGATTTACGCTTGCCTATTACTGATATTTAGGAAATAGTTCTTAGGTTTCGTAGGTTTTTATGTTTAGTATTACAAACTTCGTTCGTTTTACAAAATGCATTTCGATATTTCAAAATCTTGTCCAAATATCAAGAAAACACTAGTAGACTATTGCCTGGAGATCAAAAATTGTCCTGATTCGGAATAAATTGTTTAACAACATTTCATTATTTTATACGATGATTCGACATGAAAATAAGTTAAAACCGCGAATTGCTACTTAAATAAAGTGGTGCATTTCATAGATATTACATTACCAAGGAGGATGCTTATTCATTATTTTTAAATTATCTCAAAAACGACGAACGATACAAAATAGAATGAAGAATACTTTTTTGTTGGAAAGTAGAATTTCTTGGA
Organism: Symmerus nobilis; assembly: GCA_027564815.1. Lineage (NCBI taxonomy): Eukaryota > Metazoa > Arthropoda > Insecta > Diptera > Mycetophilidae > Symmerus > Symmerus nobilis. The sequence goes on from JANTOP010006929.1 coordinate 3,240, forward strand.
ATTAGAAGTCAATTTCAGTGCGGTGCATTTATTGGTTTAGGAGTTATTACAACTTTAATGAGTACATGTTTTTTTTCTCTATTTTTTGCGAAATCAGTCCGGACCCCAGGTCCTTCCTTGGACTGGAAGAAAGTAAAATTCGTACAAATTGTGAAAATTTTTAACTGTTAAATAATTACAGAGAAATCTCTTGACTAAAGTTGAAATCAATAGCAACCGAAAGGACCTGTTTTTTTCAGTCAAAGTCGCCTCTTACTTAACTGACTGATAGCAGACTTTCTATATCACGCGAAAACGCATGAATGGACTGTCAAGTGTTAAGAACGAATTACGAATGGAGAATTGATAAATGTAAAAAAAAAACTGCTAGCAAAATACAAAACTGCTCCGGTCCGACCTACGATTATTATAGTGCATGCCTTTTTCTTGGGCTGGATAAAATGTAAAATGCGCAAAGTTGCTTGGACAGTTAGGTAAATAGATAAAAATTTCGGAAAAGTTGAAATTTATCTGAGAAAAATCAAAAATTCGTAATGGCCCACCGAGAAATTTGAATATCGGACATCGCGACATTTGATCCGGATTTTCCGGTTATTTTCTTCGGGCCAAAAAAATCTAATGACGTAGAAAGTTTGTGAATTAATTGAGGAAATATACAAAAATATCGAAACTAATCTTTCGTACAAAAGCTGTGCCATAATTTAAAAACTCAGAAAGATTCATTATCCGAACATTATTTTTACGTATTAAAATCTATTTTCTCTCCAAATAGCGATCCTTTAACGTAATATAAAATTTTCCTACAAAAAAGAAGCTTAAAAAATCTCGAAGGCTTATAGAAAGCTTAGAATTACAATGTCAATTTATATAATTTGGAATCGAATTTATATCCGATTCATTAAATATAAATGAAATATGGAATTTTCGCAGAAAGCTTGCTAAAACTATTAAAAGCTCAAAGAATGCTCTAAGTTTCGAACTTGACTAATTTTGTTAATTTTTTACATGTAGAAATTTATTTTGTATTCATATAACAGCCCTTCAGCGAAATTTCAACTTATTCCGAAATAGAGCTTTAACCTCGAATGTTCATTGAAAGCTTAAATTAAAATTTCATTTTATATATTTTGGAATTCAATTTTCATTCGATTCATTAAATTTAGATAAATATGAAATGTTCTCAACTCAGGCTTAAGGAAAGGTTCTCAACTGTAGGCTTAAGGAAATTTCGAATTTAATTTTTAAGTTTTAAAATCTATTTTCTATCCAGATATCGGTCCTCTCACCGATCGAACCGAATTTCATTTTATCCCAAAGAAAAGAATGCTAAAAAAATCTCGAAAGCTCATTGAAAGCATATATTTATACAAAATTTCAAGCCGATTGATGAATTTTTCAAGGTCAAATAAGGACAATGAATCCATTCATGATAATTTACATATCCTCAGTTCAATTCAATTCAAATCAATTCATTAAAGCTTTTGTAGAGATTTTAATTTTCCACAGAGCTTTTTAACGAAAGATTCCGATTTCAGTTAAATTTATTTATCGTGAAATAAAATAGATTTGAAAATCAATTAAATAATATTTTAATTAAAAGCTTTGGATAAGCTTTTGGAAGTCTCTTAAAGCCCTTCTCAGACAATTTTAAATTTCAATAACGTTAAATTATTGGGATAGAAAATAGATTTTTACGAATTTAAAACCGAGATGTAAAATATTCGTCCAGGTTTTAATTTACCATGGAACTTTTCAATGAAAGCTTCGGATTTTACTTAAATTTTAATATTGGGAGAAAAATTAGATTCCATATGGCCCAAAATAATATTTTAATTAAAAGCTTTCGATGAGCTTTTGAAACTTTCTTAAAGCTATCTCAGAAAATTTCCAATTTGAACGGTTGTGGATTGTAATGGCGAGAATTCACCAAAACAGCGAGCAGGAGCGGACATTTGTTCTTGTTCGAGTAAGTTTGCTCGAGTTCGTTCGACATGTTTACATTTCGTCTATGCTAGACCAAATATACTCGGGTTCATAGTGTATCTACTATTTTCAATGATCCAATCAGCAGAATGAGCACGAACTGTTTTCTTTTATGAACAAGAACAAACAAACTAAGAACTAGCCTTTTACGAGATGATTATGTATACAAACCGCTCACTCGCTCTTGCTCGTTTATTTTGCGTGTGGAGCATTGCGAGCATTGCGAGGAGTGGAGTATCGTATACTAACAAAAGTGAAATAACTAGGTATATAAGAATGAAAATGATAGAGCAGCGATGACATAACTGAAATTAATCTGTGCTATCACTGCCTCTCAAAGAATATTATCAAATAAAAATCAAAACTGTCATATATGGCGGGCTATTAATATGAGATGCGAAAATAATTAAAACAATATTTTTTAATACTTCATTTTCTATTATTTCCCCAATTCTATTAGAAATTTTGTACTAACAATAATTGATGTTCAAAATAAATTTATCGTATTCACTGCACCGATTGATTCACCGGTTGCCATACTCGTTGAATTCGGTACGTGTTTCATATTAACCGCGACCAATGAATGCTTCCATTTGGATGAAAAAGATCTACAGAGCAAATTGAGTTTATTGTTTAAGAAAAATCAGTACGATATCGCTGTTCGTATAGCAAATTCGAATCAATATGATGCGGAGGGTCTTGCCGACATATTTAAAAATTACGGTGATCACTTGTACAGTAAAGGAAATTTTGCAAGTAATTTAATTCAATCGATTCTATTAAATTTTTAATGATTTATGTTTGGGTTAATCTTCCACTCAGGAGCTGTTGATCAATACATTAAAACGATGGGTTATCTTGAGCCATCTTATGTTATTCGGAAATTTCTTGATTCAAGACACATTCACTATTTGACCGATTATCTACAAGCGTTACATCGACAGGGTGTAGCTACGGCTGATCACACAACCTTAATATTAAATTGTTTTACGCGGCTCGATAAAACTGATCGTTTGGAGGAGTTTTTACGTGCCGACAAATCACCGAATTGTATGTTCGATTTGAATGTAGCTATAAATGTTTGTCGTTCGGCCTGTCCAAATTATGCTCTAGAATTGGCCGGTCGTCATCAAATGCATGATCTATATTTATCGATTTTAATTGATGACATGGGGCGATATGAAGATGCTATTGAATATATTTCAGTATTATCCTTAACGGATGCAGAGACGAATTTAAAACGACATGGATTAAATTTAATGGAAAATTGTCCCGAACAGACAACTAAATTGTTGAAGAAATTATGTACGAATTTTTCGCCGACTGGAATAAATGGAACGAGCGATATATTTATACAGGATGCAGTTGGTGAAATAGAACGTGCGAATCCAGAAGATTTTATTCATTTATTTTTAAATTCTTCGGAAATGTATATACATTTAATATTTAAGATAATCTCCTTCCAGATAACTAATTCATATTTTTTACAAATAGGATAATCGATTTTTTGGAACATTTAATTAATAACGGAGGATTTTGTAGTCCATTACTATATAGTACATTAATTCAACTATATTTAATTCGATGGCAAGAGGATAAATCAATTGAAACACGCTTGTTGGCCATTTTAAAAAATCAATCTATAGTTTACGATCGTGATTATACATTGATATTATGTAGAAGTTTTGGATTTTGGCCAGGAATTATGTTGATTTACGAGGACCAGAAACTGTAAAATTGAAAACCAATAATCTTTTACTAAATTAAATTTAATATTAATTTTTATTTACCTTAAGATATCATCTAATCGTTCGATATTATTTAAAAGTTAGGGATTATAATAATTTATTGACGTGTTGTAAACGCTTGGGAAATGAACAGCCATCATTATGGTTACAGGCACTGACAGGGTTGAGAAATGATAAGGACGCGCCACCAAATTTATTGGCACAAATTTTACAAGTTATTGGTAAGGTCAAAAATCGTTACTATTTTCATGGGAATATTGAAAACGTCTTTTATTTAGCCACCGAGAAATTACAATCTCCATTGCAAGTACTAAATTGTATAGCGGTCGACGATGGACCAAATCTATCATCGGTTCGAGAATACTTTTTACAAATGTTCGAAAAAGAAAATGAGTCCAGTAAAAAAGTGAGTACAGTGAAATTAATGTAGAATTCGATTGGACTATAGTGGTATACACTTTCTATGTGCTGGTAAATTTGGACGCATTAGTGAAAGGTGTTCACTAGTGAAGTCCAATCAAATTCGACATATGTTTCACTAAGAGCGTATTTGATTTACGGTTTCCGTTTCCTTTTATAAAAACAATGAATTTAATTTCACATGAGATAATTTAATTACGAAATTCCTCTAGTCCCAAATACGAAATTATCCATTAAATCTGTACTATATGTCTTTATGGCTTTAGTTTCAATGATAGGAAAACCTATTCTGCAGTTCCTATGGAAACCCGAAATTCAATTTCAAACGTAGAACATGTCGACGATGACAGACCTTTGGAAAACAGTAGACGAGACCTTTTAACAAAGGACGAAGTGATAAAATGTCTCATGTCAAGATAGAATTATATATAATAGAAAACCACCTCCAATCGTAAATAAGAATGCTTTTTTAAATATATTTGTTTAATGACGCAACATGATAATGCGGCGATCCACTTGTATCCTAGCATGCAAAGAAGTGGTTAGCGGACAGAAATATTGATCTTTTTTAAATGGGCTTTCAACCCGGATCTTAACCCCATTCAAAATCTGTTGGGAATTACTACGTTTATCGGAACCAATTGGGTTCAAGAAAAAAAAATGTAAATTTTTTCTTACAGATTCGGGTTCTACTCTTCAAAATAATTTAAATATTTCTTTACAGTACTCAGTGGCGTGCATTCTAATGCGCAGAAGGCGCAGAGTACACCTGTAATATCGACCAAATCGTAATAAATTTTTATTGCTAACTGCAATTATTTTAATTAATAACTTTGTCAATAATCATCAAGCTTATTCAAAGCTTTTAATTAAAATATAATATTATTTTATTCATTATCAAAACTATTTTATCTGCCGATAAATAAATTAAAATGAAATCGGAAACTTTCGTTAAAAGCTTTGTGGAAAAATCAAATTTCTGCGGAAGCTTTAATGAATTGAATTGAATTGAATTATATCATGAAGGTATTCATCATCCTTGTTTGTCTTTTCTTCAAAAGGTTTCGGCCTGAAATTTTGTATAAAAATGTGCTTTCAATGAGCTTTCGAGATTTCTAAAGCATGTTTTTGGCGAAATTTGGAATTTTCATGAAAGGGTCGATGTTCGGATAGCAAATAGATCTTAAAACGTTAAAAATTAAGTTCTAAACTTAAAGCTTTCTTTGAGCTTACAGTGGATTAAGACAGTTTTTGACGAAAATTTTATATTTCATTTTTATGAATCAAATAAAAATTCGATTGCAACAGATTTATAAGGCTTTATTTTGGAAAACGTTGAACTTTTGTTAAATGATAGTTATCTGGATAGAAAATAAATTTTAAACGTAAAGAATTAAGTTTGAACATTCGATGTTTCGAGCTTTTGTTGCACTCTTAATAGTTTGGATATGCTTTCTGCGAAAATTCCATATTTCATTTAAATATTAATGAATGAGATAAAAATCGATTCCAAATTAAATAAAAAGAAATTTTAATTTTAAGCTTTCACTTTCAATGAGATTTTTGAAGCTTTTTTTTTTTGAGAAAATTTGAAATATCGTTAAAGGATCGTTAATAGAAGATCTGGATAGAAAATAGATTTTAAAACGTAAAAACGAAATGTTTTAAAAATAAAGATTTAAGGGAGCTTTTAAGTTTTTGCAAAGCTTTTATACGAAAAGTTTAGTTTTGATATTTTTGTATTTTTTCTGAACTAATTTATAAACTTCCTGCGTCATTTTATTTCTTTTGGATTCGAAGTAAATAACCGGGGCTGGGAGTATGATCGAGTCGTGTCGAGTCGAGTCGAGTCGATTAAAACACATAGTAAAAAAACTGCGCTGATAAAAATATGTATGGATTTTTATCAAGTCGAGTCGATATACGACTCGATCATACTATCAGCCCGATAAATCCGGATCAAATGTCGCGATATCCGATATTCAAATTTCTCGGTGCGAGCCTTCACGAATTTCTGATATTTCTTACATAAATTTCAACTCTTCCGAAATATTTAATTTTTAAATTGAACTGTCAAAGCAACTTTCTGTGTTTTTACATTTTTTTCCGGCCCAAGAAAATATAAATTCTGTACTCCTTATGGGCATGTACAGGAACACCTTACTGACAATACTCCTTTTTGACCATTCGTTCCATAATTATTCCAATATAAAACACAAGAATATTTGAAATTTATATCTCGTAAATTAGGGGGAGGAGAGGAAAAATATAAAAAGAAACGTATTAATATTTTTAGATTAAAAATCCTAATTTATATAAAAATGGGCTTTTTTTTAATCCTACCCAATTGAAATGCTGTCATTATGAATATGAAGACAACAGGGAAAAAACAAGGAATGTCACAAAAAAACAATTACGAGAAAAATCGATTTTAAAGACATTTTAGACATTTTTCTACTAACAATAAATGGCGATATTAGCTTAATTTTCGCAATTTTGTGACATTCCTTGTTTTTCCTTGTAGTCTTCATATATAAACGACAGTTGAATAGCTAGAAAAGAGAGAAACTGAGATCTCACGTTTTGTTTTTGGATTACATATAGCAATCCAATATGTAAGAATTTGTGAGTACAGTTATAGGGCTACGGAGTCGCAAAATGTTTTCCAGACTCCGACACCGACTCCTGGATGCCTTAAAATTATTTTAACAACTCCGACCCCACAGTCTTCATAATGATTTTGCGGATTGTATAAACTTGCGATTTCGCATATTTTTATATTGAGAAAATTCTGGAAAGTCCATGAGTAACATAGAGAGGGGGCCAACAACTCATTTTTTGGACCAGAACCTGCATGTGGCATCAGTACTTCTAAGATAAACCTGACTCTAAAATTAGCGTAAGGATATGAACACTTATGTAGATGGGAGAGTCTGAGTTCGTGTAAGCAAACGAAAAAGTTCTTACCTCGGCTGTGTAAGGCTACTGCGGACTCCTCTGTCTAGGTAGATACAGAATAGGCTTGGCAATTGGCACGATTACAGGTCATAATCTTTTGAACAGCCATCTTTTCAAAATGAAGCTGTCAGACTCTGCAATTTGTAGGGGCTGCGGGCTCCAGGCTGAAACCAGCCTCAGGCTCAGGCTGAGACCGGAGATTTTTTCGATCATCGTCATCATACCTTACCCCTGTTAAGGTATGATGATGATGATCGAAAAAATCTCTTAAGCGTGTGCAAAATCGCACCGCGGGTTTCACGTTATTTGTGAATGCCCTAATTTATGCAATATAAGACATAGTTACTGGTTTAGGGTTCATTAACTGCCAGGAAGCACGCGAACTTACGGTTAATACGATTCTGGCAAACTTAACTAGGCTGAAATCTAACCCTAGAGTGACCGTGTAGAATCAGAAATGATGAATGGGTTTGTACAAAGGACCATTGTGCCTAGGTATTTGTTGTTTCTAGCGCCCAGCGCTTAACCCCTACCCGAACTGATCTGGGCTGGGAGTATGATGGGGTCGTATCGACTCGCCTTGATAAAAATGTATTTTTTTTTATGTGTTTTTATCGACTCGACTCGACACGACTCGATCATACTCCCAGCCCTGATCTGAACATAGAGAGGGGATACCCTAAATTCATTCGGAATTCATTAGTTAATTAATTTTGAATTACTTTACAAAAATCCCGCATCTTTCACACGCATTTTTCTTAATTTTCCGAAAGAATAATTATTTTGTCCAATTTTTGTCCTATAAATTTCATGATTATGCTTAAACAAAATATATGTAATTTAACAATTGTAACATTACTAGTGATCATCAACTAATAGTGATTAATTGATGGTCTTTAATAGTCAATAGTTATTTAAAAATAAAAATAAATTCTTAACTGGGAAGGGCTTATGTACTTAGTCTGAACGTGATAATTTAAGCTTTACACTTAAATTTTTGTCTTTAAACTCCCACCTAATTTTCGAATTAAGGTCCGGTGTGAATTTAGTCTAAATTGCAAGTTTATGGCTAAAACAGATATGCTATATATTTATTTAAACAGTCCGACCATGATTGCTTATCCCCGAACTGTTCAATTCACGCAGCCTAAATCTGTAAGTGACAGTTCGAGACCACAAAAACAGAAACAGAACTCAAATTTTGACAGTAAAATATTTCTTTTAGGAAGAGGAATTTGTCGATAAATACAAGGAAGATTCTATAGCTTTGAATAAACATATTAAATACTTGCAAGGCAGTCCGTTAGAATTCCGCAACACATTATGCGACACGTGTCTACAAGCGCTCACTATGCCAGCACTGTATTTTCTATGCCGTCATGCATATCATCAAGAGTAACTTATACAGTCAAGTTCAAATAGATTTTAAAAATTAATTTAATAAATAATTCTAGTTGTGTTCGTGGATATTCGGAAAATGGTAAAGATTGCCCGGTCTGTCATACCAAAAATATCCAATTGGTTAATGCACTGCGACTTCAAAGTGAATCGAGAGGCAAACATAATTATTTTCACGAACTATTGGATGGATCAACTGACCCCTTTACTATTGTTGCCGAACATTTTAGTTGTGGCATGTTTAATAAGTTGGTCATTTTCGATGAGGATGATCGACAATTTGAAATAAATAAAAATGTTATTGAAAAACAATCGGTAGCAACACCGGTGATTAACTATGGTTCGGGTGCTGAAGCAAAATTACGTATTGAAGAAGACCGTATATTACGTCAAGATTCGAATATAAATCGAGTACCGATACCAGAAGGACGGGTTCGATTACAAGAATCGACGAAACATTCAACAAGCTTACCAGTTAAGCAGGACAAACCAATCCGACGATCGCCGATTGACACGAAAATATCGAAAAATTTACCGGCACCAAAAAGTATTAAGCCAGTTCCAAAGAATCCGTTCGATGAAGATGATGGTCCAGAGAAAAGTCAGGGTCCGTCAACTAATCCATTTGATGAGGATGATATCGAAGAAGCGATTGAAATTGCAAAGAAACCCGTAGAGGAATATAATAATAATCTCAATCCATTCGCTTGAAACAGAGGCTTGAAATTTATTATTTTAGAAAAACTTAATAATAAAAAATAAAGGTAAATTTATTTCTTAAATATTTATTCTTGAAATGCAATATCGCTTATGTACAGTCGTATCCTATATGTAGGGGGAAGTGGGGAGTTTTGAAGCACGCTTTGTTTGGGGGTCACAAGGAACTGAATTGTTAGTGGCAAAATATGGACGAGGTTGTTGCCGCCTGAAAAAGGGGAAGCTAAATCGATACCTAAAGAGTCTTGATAATACTTTCTATTTTATGTTTCGTTTTTTAACGAACTAGGTCCTTTACTAACTAAGTGGTAAGTAAATCTGAAAACAGACTTACATCATGATTTACGATGAATCACTTTTTTTTAAATAAATGTCGATGATTTGTTCTACATTTCACATGATCATCGTCAATCAATATATGTTTTGTAGCCCCACATATGAATTTTTGTAAGCCATCTGTGAAAAAAATGTATAACAGAAAACCTATAATCAGTTCTGCATGGTTCGGTTTTCTAATTTTATTCTAGCTTAACTTTCCCAATTCTTCAATATAAATTTATTAATAAAATACATTTCCAAAAGAATAGTTTACATTTTATCGCGGAAGTAAAACGGAAAAAGTGTCGGCTATCGATATGAAAATAATAATTTTTCTAATATTTGTGAAATTTAGTGAAACAATCGGGAGTCTGAAGGAGAATAGCACTTCAGAGTTTAGGCCAGATACACAAATGAATCAAAGTGTAACCGAAAATAATTCAAGACAATTACAATTTCAATTTCTTCTTGATTGTGCATTGAAGAACCAGCAGAAAAATGCTACAGAAATGGTAAATTCGAGTCCTCCAAAATTCCAACCAGTAAAATTTCAACCAGTAAGATTCCAACCAGTAAAATTTAAACCGAATATCGTTACAACAATTAAACCTAAAACAACGACTAAACAAACTAAAGTAAAAACCGTGTATATGGATCCACCGGTCATGCAAGAGGTTGGCGACGCTTTTGATAATTTCTATGATTTCGTTGAGGATTCATTTTATTACGGAGATCGGCGTACCAGGCGACCAAAAACAAAAACAAATCGAATAAATTTGCCGATACCGACTGTTCGACCTATGTTGCAATCGACTCGGCCCAGTTTTGCTCACCGCACAACTCGACAAATCACTAAATCGCCTATGCGGACTACTGTCCGTGATGATATGAAACATAAAAATTTTCTTACGACACAGATTCATGTAACTAGTGAATATGGTGGTGTGGAACCGACCGTAAGTAGTAGTAAAAATTTAACGAAACCCAAGGATTCTGAAGAATTGGATGACGACGATTATTACTACTACGAAGATCCTATAAGTGATATCAGCGATGAATTAATGGATTCGGTTAGCTATGAGGGTAGCGAGGAAAATAATAGTGAACCGGACGATTATGATGACGAATATGATGATCCGGATAGCGGAAAGGTTAATGAAACGGATGATTATCCTATACAGCCGGCTCATAAATATAAATACCGTAAATCGAATAGAAGAAATTCGTACAAACGGCAAAAGATGGATAAAATTAAGGAACCGAATTATGATGACGGGGACTTTTTTGGAGGGTTCTTTGAGCCGATACAAAGACTGCTACCGACATTTTCATTTTCTAATCCATTTGAAAATTGGTTTAGTAATGACGATAGTTTTGAACGGGATAATCGAGTTACATCTTCACGAATCGATGGGCGAAATCCAAAACGCTCGAAAGATAAGACTCCCTTATCAAAATTTTGGATACATAATCTTGTGAGTTCTAACGAAGAGAGCTCGGAGGAGTTGACGACTACAATACCACCAATTGATTCTGAGGAGAATGGTTGGTTTGATAATAGTTTTTTCGATTTTCCGGGTACTGAATCACAAGAAAATATCATGTCAAATGAAAGTATTGAAGAATCGTCATCGAATTCAAATAAGCGTAACGTATCGGTCAAATGGAACCGGAGAGTAGGTTATTGGGTTACATTTTAATAATATTTTTGTTTTTATTATTACAGATTGGTTCTTTGGACTATTTGGGCAGTCAACAACAATTCGTCCATCTACAACGAAGAAACCATCCGTTCGACCTATTTTAACTATTTTGAATCCTTTGCATAATCCACAGAATTGGTTGGGTATTCTGGCATCACAAATGGGGACCATTGCTCAAAATTCAACCACAAAGCCGACATTGATGGACAAAACTACACCAGAATTGGTCAAGTATAATGGATATCAAGTATGGAGATTGACAACGACAACCAGCGATCAATATGAATTTTTACAAAGTCTAAAACATAGTCGAGACGGTGAATTGTTACAATGGTGGTTAGGGCCATCACGAAACGGTCCTACCGATATCCTAATACCACCGAATCTATTAAATGACATTGCAGAACAACTATCCTACGAAGGAATTGGATATGAAGTATTGATATTCGATTTGGAAAGAGTGATCGAATATGAAAATCCAATGATGACCAGAGGTGAACAACGAACTGTTTTGAAAAATGAAGATAAAGACCATTCAATGACGTGGTATCGCTATCAAGAATATGAAATTATTCGACGATATTTAGAATATTTAGCAAAGCGATACCCTGATTACATTGAATTGATTCATATTGGACGTTCATTTGAAGGAAGATCATTGATTGTGTTGAGAATAAGTTGGAATGATAACGGAAAAGCGCATCGATCAAATCGGAAAATGTATAAATTAAAAAAAGAGACTATTTTTCTAGAGTCCGGAACGCATGGACGTGAATGGATTGGGCCAGCCGTTTCTACATGGATAATAGATTCCATTTTAAAAGGAATTCAGCGAAATGGTATGTGATTATGTTTGTACAAAGGCTTCATCACTCCTATTAATTATATTGAATGTACTATTTCATGGTAGCTGTAGTATATTGAGCACGTTGTATTGAACAAATATATTGCTTCGTTAACTCCCATAGTATACACAAAATAAATGGTTGCGAAAATTTGCGACTTAATGTCATTTTGACATCACAATTCGTTGCAAATGGTTGCATATAATTTCGATGGTTGTAATGGGTTGTAAATGTTTGCAACACATTAGCGATTTATTTTCATTTATTTTCAGCCTACTTTCATTAATACATTTTAACTTTAAATTTAACAAACAAAAGAAAGGTGACAAGATGCGACAATAACCACCTGCCGATGTCTGCAAATAAATGGTTGCAAATACCAACTATATACGGACTTGTCAAGATTATATGCAGCCAAATGGTTGCAAATGGTATTTGCAGACTTTTTTTAAACCTTGTACTACTATCTCAATATTAAACTTAATGTTAGTTTTTAATTTGTGCAATATGGGCACTCGTACATTGATACGTTACCCATAATCATTGATTTCTAAGTATAAGTGGATTCGGTATATTGTATTAAATTGAGTGAGGCGTCAGCTTTTATTACTATGAATGTATTAGGATTTATTAGTATTGAATTCCCTTTTTGAACACCCTTTTTTCAAAACTAGCGTGCCGGCCTTTGGGGGGCGCCAGGCTGTTTGGGGCGCTGAAGGCACGCCCGAGCCAAATTTTTGTGTAGTAACATCCACATTTTCACATCCTGAAGTACTCTGCCCGAGGGTGCCAAGAAGCCTAAGATCGGCACTGTGATACGTAATAATTAAAACACATATCCGAAAAGGTTGCCATCAGCAGATGAATTTTGGTAAAGTTTTTTTTTTCGATGTGTTGATTCAGCTTGCTGTTGCTGTTGTTTCAAAAAAGAAAGAGGACTTGGTCAGCAGCGCCGTTTTCTTTTTCAAGGGTCAATTTCATTATATATGTTCAATAATTTAACTTTAGATTTGTAAATATTTTTTACATATACGTAGTTATAATACTCGTTATAGTAAGGGAGAACCTCTTCCATGGCATAATGGGTATGACGCCCGCTTTGGAATGAGGGAGGTTTGCAGGCTCGAGGTTCGAACCCAGG
>JANTOP010006940.1:0-16470 GCA_027564815.1 Symmerus nobilis
ATTATTGAGATAATAATTTTTTTTGTGATGTCGACACCTGGTTTCGAACCTGGACCTCCCTCTTCAAAGGCGGGCGTTATACCCATTATACCATGAAGAGGTCACTACCTCATAATGCCTAAATTTAAATCGCCAGACGTATTTATTATTGCTAACACCTCGCCAGACGCCTTATAAAATTTCTATTATAAGCATAGTTCGGGCTTTCTATTATAAGCAGGGTCTGGCAACTTGTTAGCAATAATAAATACTTCTGGTGATTTGAGTTAATGCATTGTGAGTTAGCAACGATTAATTTAAAGAAAAAAATTCTATAATTTAAAAGTGCTACTGAGGAAAAACCACTGAGAGCCTCACTACGCTGTACCGTAAGGGGGGCGTGTAGACAGACTTTCCGAAATAAAATCAAGGCAGGGTCTCCAATTCAGACCTAACAGAACCATTTCACATAAAATGATATGGGTAAAAACGTCGCTCGCTCTTCAGATCAGTTTGGGTAGGGGTTCAGAGCTGAACGCTAAGAACCCCTGGTGCCTAGACACTATGGTCCGTTGTACATAATCAATTGCTGACTGTGATAACCTTTCCGTAATCGAAGAAAAATTGATTTATTTAAAAAATAATTTATTTGAACTGAAAAGGGCATGGAATATAGGAAGGACATAATGAAATATCAAAAAATTCGTATTTTATCATAATATTGATTTTGTCCTAACAAAATGATGTATACTAATTTAATCTTCTGAATTTGACTATAGACTGTTCTAAGACAGTCCATAAAATTGCTGAAGATTAATCTTGTATTGCCTTGTCCTCACAGATCTACATAGAGTTTGAGAAGATGATTTTTTGAAATTGGGTATTATAACCAATGCACCATCAAATTTGGATTAACCGACCGTTACACCGTTTGGTCAATCGTTGTTATATTTGGTGAGTGCATCCAAATGGCTTAATTGTTGACCAGTGTGACTGTTTTTCGACGTTTTTTTTTTATCATTTTAATTATTGTGAAATCAAACAATCGGAACAATGCAGTATCCAATTGAGGAAACAGTTTTTTTTTTATTTCAATCTTATTACGATTATTATTTAACTTGGAAATAAATAACCATATGAAAAAATGGTCGGAAAGAGGAAGCTTTGTACTGCCGTGAAAAACAAGAAGCCTCCAAGATAAGAAATTCTTATTCTGCAAGAATCTATAACTAGCTGGACTTTACAAACTGATATCGAATTTAAATTTATTTTAATAAATATGTAGGGAAATTTTAAGGGTAACCTAACCAACTGGTTTTTTATCGGTAGGTTAAGCTTTCAATATTGCATCATTCGTTTATCATGATGCCAAAACTTCCTAATAAAAAACCTTAATTTCTTTGGAATAATTTTAATAACCATTCCTGTAAATCAGGTGTCGCGTTATGTTAAGTCACATCTCTTAGCGTTGAAAAGCAGCTTTGCTTATAATGAATACCACCATGCCTATAGTATTGTGTGGTGGTGTGACTTACACGATAAATAAAATCTTGTAATTTATTGCACTATTTATATGAAAATTTTTGTTTTTTATTATTTTTTTATTATAAAAAACAAAAAAACAACAAATCTCATATAAACGGCGGTCTATGTTTAATTTATATGTTTATTTTATATTTACGGAGAAAGATATTTTGGAATTGGATGCGCTATTTCTCAATCCTTCATTGTCAAGACGGTGGAAGCGAGCTCATAAATTCATAGACAAGTCTCAAAACTGGTTTTTGGTAACGACATAAAAAAGTTAAATTTATGAATAAATTGGTTAGCCAATTGGTATGAAAGAAATAACTTCTTAACATTCCCTTCCCCGCTGAGCATAATCTTAGATTTCGTTATGTTCTATTCTGTACGGTTATTCTATTTATTCGAATCGTTTAGAATAATATGCATAAATGAATCATAAAAAAATGTTATTTGACTAGACGTTTACAGTGATTTTCAAATGTCATAATCATTGCTGCCATTTTAGCATTTTACATATATGCTAGTCCTAGCATTTTTTTACTTAGTCTATACTCGGAACAATTGAGGGTCTAGCGCAAGGACCGGCAACTTATGACCCGCCTGAAGCCAATTATGTAAGCCTCTATTAGTTGGCAACTAAGTTTCTGGCCCTCAAAAAATTTGATAGAAAAAATTTTTAGAAACTTGAAGACTTCTTATATTTTGAATTAAATTAACTTCCATTACAATCTACAATACTTTACCATCTTTTTGGTAGTTTTTGAATCCCGATTTTGTAAAATTGTGTAGGAATAGGCGCTAAATACGCTCTATAAGATGCTTTTTGACATCGTCGACTTGGTTAAATCGTTTCCCCGCTAATGTATATTAGAAAGACCTGAACAAGCGGTAATCATCACAGGGAACAAAATCTTGGCCATACGGTGTGTTAATGAGCCACCCCCATCCTAACGCATCAATTTGTTGTAGAGTCCGACGAGCAACACGGGGTACGGCGTTGTTTTGTTTTATAAAATAGTACATTTTCTGAGCAACATTTGAATATGGCTTTTGCATAAAGATAACTATACGCCCCGTAATTGTAGGTAATAAAGGTTTGCAGTGATGGGCTGGCCATTCTCGACAAATTCCCAATGGACAACTTCTTCCATACACCACCTAAGTGGTAGTTCAAAGTATGATTTTTTTTATGTCGTTTAGGCATTGACGTTATTACTAGATGGGGCTGAAGTCATTGTTAAGGCCGAGTTCTGTTATCTACAAATATCGACTTTTCATCATATGTGAAAATACGATCCAAAAATGATTGCTTTTTTCTGTTGAATATTTGCTGTGCCATATAAAAAACGTTTTATCTTTTATGAAAGTGTTCAATCGTGAAGCACCCACTTCCCTTGCCTTACTTTAAAACACGCGCGACTCAAAATTCTCTCTACCTACTATATGTGGGAACTGATGGTCCATGACTATCATACGGGTAGTTAATGTAGTAGTAATGTAGTATTTTCCTTAAGGTCTTTTAAGACGGACGCTTCGTTTATCACCTTTGGTTTTCCGAGGCCACTTTTGTCTCGGATACAGCAGTCTTCTTCTTTAAAGTTAAACCAAATTATGGCTTTGCTTTTTTTACATCTTCCACGCCGAGTGCCTGGAGCACATTGCGCCTCGCTTGAACAGCTGTTCGACCCAGCTGATAATAATAATTTCGATATATTTTAAATTTTAACAATACCAAAAAAATAATGTAAATATTTTAAAATTTCTGGTTTTCCAGAGGCATTTAAGCATAGATGGATTTAGAGGGGCATCACATTCACCAAAAATACTTAAAATGAAACCACTGACCCGAAACGTCTTCTTAATACTCAAATTTTGGTGGATTTTGACCCGGCACCATGAAAGGTTCTCGACCCTTCATCTATAGAATGTAGCATTTTTCTAGCATTTTTTTTAGCATTTTTTTCATAAATATATGGAGCTACTGAATTCGCTTCAGGCAGGCCAGTGTGCCTGATAATATTTCAGCTCTGTGAAATATTAAACTCTTCGCAGTCGAGCGGATTTTGAGTGTCGCCAAACCAACTTTGTCAAATATTCTGGACGAGTTGCTATACTTTCCGTTGAGGATAACCAAAATAGAGATATGCCACTTGCCAATATGTCATTTCTATCGAAATTGGCAAGAAACTTTATAGTTATAAAATGAAAATCTATGATACTGTAGAAAGGCTGTTGCTCTGTCATGATAATCTTTAGCTCTAACCATGCTAATCTACTAATCTAAGGTAACATTTACTGAAGCTACTAGAGAAATTATTTCTCGAGGCACATTCTCAAGAATTTGTCCCCTTCATCTTCTCTGCTTTTTACCCAATAATACCCTGATGACATTAAACTTATTAATTCAGAGATAAGTGGAACTACTTGTTCAACAGTGAACATCATATTGATTTACATCAGGAGTGGACAACCGTTTCGGCGCAGAGGGCCACATGGAAATTAAACAAATTTACGGCGCCTCATGAATAATGTCCTAATGAAATCTTAACTCTATAAATTTACCACATAGAAAGCCCGACTATGTCGTAAAAGCTATGGAAAAAATCAGAAATTGCCTGTAAAAAGTTAGAAACGATCTTTTCTGACTTTTCCTTAAGCAATTAATTCTAAAATCAAGTAAATATTAATTAAACACAATAAAATGCTTTTCCTTATTATTTACAGTAAATATTTAAACATATTAAATTTAATTGCTATATTTCTAAGTTCTAGACTAAAAAATTATAAATTGAAATAAGAAATTCGGAATTAATTCAATCTTAAATTTTCTAAATTGGGTTTTTACATATTGTTAATACATTATTGTTACATAAAGTTATTTTTAAGGGATTACTAGTGCGATCGCCCTAGAAAATTTTGACCAACAGGGGATAACAATGCATTCAAGGAATTGACGGAGTTTGTATTGAACTTGTTGACCCAATACCATTCTGGAACACCGGGGTTGAAGAAAAAAAGTGCCGTAGTCGAATGAATGACGATATCAAATGTTTTTGGATATATCTTTCGATATTGTCGAAATTCATCGAAAATGGCGGAAATATGTCTAGAAAATGGACAGCTAGACTCAATAGTAACCATAACGTTACCATAATTTGTTTAGTTTTACACTTTTATTAATTTAAATTTATTTATCATTGAAAAGGAAATAAATATTAACAAAACTTATAGCCTAATTTGACATTTAAAAGAAAAATGATTAAAAACTAGTTCAAAATTAAAATATTTACTAATATTAGTCATTTTGCTTAACTCGATAATATTACCTATACCAATTTATAGACAATTTATAGAAATATTGCGGCTTTGACTTTTGTAAATTTATTTTCTGCTTTTACAACTGATTTTCCGTAGAGTAAAAAATTTTTTCACCACGGTTTGGTTGTAAAATAAATTTGCCGAGTACAAATGTCATATATATATATAGAAAATATTGTAGAAAACTTCTACGGAATCCGACTGCTGGAGTGTTTTCTGCTATTTTAATATAAATCAAAAAGCAAGGCATTTTTTGAAATTTTTTGAAATATTTTCTAGCACTCTTGACATCAAACAATTTTTTTCTTAACAATAAAGAATAGCTTTAATGGTCTCTTACCACCAAATATGGATTTCAATCTCTTCTACTCGAGAGTGTAGTGGAGAGTGCTCGTTTCAAATGGGTTTATTAAATATTAGAAAAATTCGAATAGATTCTTGAAAACGTCATGTCATGCAAATCGAAAATCAATTACAAAATCGAAAAGTTTTTCAAAATATTTGATAATTTCATCTCTTAAAATATAGAAAATTTAATGAAAATCAAATGAATTGGATAATTTTATGAGAATCAATTTCATGAATATCGGAAAATCCCTCAACACCCCTGCAGAAATATATCTTGAACCTTTACCAACTCACTTCCTTTGTAGCTCAAGCTCATTTCTGTTCGTCTTCCTCTTCAAATTTGCCCTTTCCAAAAGTCTACACATTGCATGCAGATAGCAATTACTTGCATTCAGGTCGCAAGGCAAGTACTTGCATAATGATGGCGTAGAAGGAGGAGGGGTGGCTCCTTCTACAGGTTCCTTCTATAATCTCAGACGATGTATCAAATTTTCGTCTAATTTTCCTGCTTTCATAAAATTTTTCTATTTTTAAGAAGCAATCTCATCGATTGTAATGAATGAGTTGGGAAACAACACAGTTCCGCGTTCTTAAAATTTGGAAGGAGGATTACCGTACTTGTGTAAGGAGTTATCTAGCCAAATTCTTTTAATTTCGTCCGATTCTTTCCTCCACCTGATGTTTCAAATGGTAACAGTTTTAAGATATTGACAAAGTTGAGTGTAAAGGGATTGTACAACTGTTTTGGAAAAACATATTTTGAAGTATTTTCTACATCCGATTATTTTGTAAAAATTTATTCCAAAATAGAAGTATACGATTTTATTTTACAAAATTTGTTTTCTATCGATTTTGACTAAATTTCCAGATTTTAGTCGAGAGATGAAAAATATTTACGGAAATGTACGGATGTCTCAAAATTTTCAAAATCTCATCAAATTTTGGATGTAATTTATTTTTCTATTGGCAGACTAGTAAATCCTGAGAGTACACTACCCGCTCAAACCGCTTTACGATAAATCTATTATGCCAGTGGCTCCCCGCATCCCCCAGTGTCTAGCGGATATCATTTATATTCTGGGACAGCTTTTTCTTTTTCTCAACTTTCTTGTTTCTCAGCACTGATTGGATCCCAACACTGATTTTTGCCAGATGCTCCTTGACATTCCAAACAACATTGCCTTACATCACTTTGATATATTAGTATTAACATCGGACGCCATCTTGAAGCAATTTTGAGCAAGAAACTTTTTTTTCATTTGTGTCGACCAAGAAACGCGTTAAACTTTTTTTGGAAATCGTTCAAAATGGGCAAAAACTAAAATGGTGGTTATTTGTAGGAAGGTCTGACTTAAACTCCGTAATAACAAATTTTTTTGATCGGACGCCTCCTTCCGGTCGAAAAATTAGATTTTCCTGGAAAAATTCTGTTTTTTGACCATCTGGCCACGGTTTTGTGGAGATTTTTGTTACTACCACTCGATGCCCCAACTAATTGCCTAAAACTTCGTAAAAGAGGTAAATATCGCCATCAATTTTTCCTAATTTAATAATGGGGATTTAGTGAAAATCTCATAACTTCACTTGTTCCGTCACCCCCAGATAGCATGGTTGTATCGCTTTTATTCTAAACCCCACTTGTAGCCCCATCCTTTACATTAAACTTTGGACTTGCTAAGCTGGGTAAGCTTTTGAAATTTTTTAAAGCTCTTTTCAGACGATTTTAAATTTCAATGATTTTAAATTATACGGATAGAAAATAGATTTTAAAACGTATAGATTTAAATCCGAGATGTAAAAATTGCTTCCAGTTTTTAATTTTCCACGGAACTTTTTAACGGATATTTCTGATTTAATTTAAATCCAATTATTGAGAGAAAAATTAGATTCCTCACTGCCTAAAATAATATTTTAATTTAGAACTTTCGATGAGCTTTGGAACTTTCTAAAAGCTTTCTCAAAAAATTTCCAATTTCATTGATTTTAAATTTTTAGGAACCAAAATAAAGATCAAAGGACGTAAACTCTTATTCGATACAATACCTCCACATCGATGGATAGTATAGATCTTAGAAAATAAGACTTTAAGTACCACATATCTTTCATTTATCGGAAGGATCCACAGATCTAGTGGCGCCTCTTCTTCCCCCTCATAATTCAATCTATTCAATCTAACAAATTGCAGCAATAAAAATTGGTTACGATTTTGTTGATATTTCCATTTGGACTTTGACTCGCCGAGTTCTGTAAACCCGAGTCTTTAGAAACGCTAGGTATATACATCTACAAGTAATTATAAGTAATTTCTGTTCAGCGAAATTACTATCAGCTATACTTTTATTTGAAATGTACTTAAAATAGAAATCGATATTCGATCTATAGATTCTATGTTAAATTAACCATTGATGGAAATAAAAGTGTCTGCATTTTCCGGCTATATATCTGGAGAACTAGTCCAGATACGTTAAGACTCATTATATCTAATTTTTTAGATAATTACATTATCTACAAAAAATGTTTATAAAAGGATCTCGATGATGTTAGCCGTTTCGAAGGAAACGAGTGTCTAATATTCATTTACGTCTGAATACCACTGGAGTTAGTAGTATCTTAGCTCGATATTCTATCATATACGAGAATATATCCAGATCCAGAACAATAATAAATACTTGTGTGTAGCCAAAGCCATAGCCATAATAAATTAACGATGTGTAGTTTTCATTGGTTTCTGTTTATATTGTGTTCGTTCATCATGTAACTTTAAAAATTCATGGAAAATCCAATATATTAATCCAAAACCTAGGTCTAGGAAGATTTGGTTAATGGCAATCGTAACATACACAAAATAATATAATGCTTGCATGCATGCATTTTAAAGATAATAATAAATGATCAAGCGCATCATGATTTTTTTCCTCATACTTGAGTTATATAGAAAAAAACGCGAGAATAATGCTTTATTTTAAAAATGCATAATGAATGAATTTATTTATCACAATAGTCATCATCAACATCATCATCATCATTCATAATCATCGTTCTCTTTGAAATTGTTAAAATAAAATATTAACAATTATCATCTAAAAATCAAGCTTAAGCGTAACGCTACCATATACATATTAACTATCCATGCAATGTCATTGCTAATCTTAACATAAAATTGATGAATTTTTAAATGTTCTCAATATTTTGTGAACACTTCGAGACTTCCTAACAAACGATGGGTTATTAAAAAGCTTACAGTCGAGTTTAAAATCTGAAAATTATGCACACAGTGGGAAATTCGTTATAATTTCAAATCTATATATTGAGTGGGCGCTATACAATAGAAATGATATAGTCTACAAAGACGCGGCCCATTAAGTGGCAATAACAAGTATAAATATCCAGAAAGAAGCTTTGTTTCTTGAAATCTTTCTAACCTTCCCTCCCAGGAAAAAAAACCGTTCTGATTGAATCTCTCAATGAATAATAAAGAACGAATAAAGAAACGGTCCAACCATTTAACAAAAATATTAATATTCAAAGACAATCTTAAGAACGCTATTAGAAAGAAAAGAAAATTATGTATTCTGTACTTTATTCTTCGTAATCAAAATGCAGATTAGATGGGGTTAGACAAGAGCCGAAAATGATTGATAGTTTTAGAAATAGGATCCATTCAATTGGATAGTTTCTATTTAACTAAATATTATTAATACAAGGTTTTGCTTTGATAATCAGAATTATCATAATGCAATCGATCATTCGTGTATGATCCTTATTCGTTCAATCGAATGGCAATCAAATAATTTTCTATTAAAAAATAAAGGAGAAGAAAAAGGATTGAATATGAATAATATGTCGAAATTTTATGCATGAATTAGCGTTTTCAGATAAAGAAATGAAATTCTAGGGATCTACCTTGGAGGATAACTTCCATATATTTGCAGGCAATAGGTATTTTGAAATAGTAATTTTTACGCTTTATTCCACCAGCTCCATTATGACTCCCATCATCGGAAATATTTCTCAGACGAATGTCTACAACTGCAACACAGCCGAGAAATAGTCCCATACATTACGATTTAATTTACAATTAAATTTAAAAATCGTTATATTTTATTGTAATAATTGGCATTTTTTTAATTGGATTTTAATCACATAATTTTGGAGAGAAGCCTTCGCAGTTAAGGCATTTATAGATCACCCCAGTTATCCCCTATTCGGGTCCGTTTTAAAATTTTAAAATTTCAAATTTTTCGAGAAATTATAACAATAATTTAACACTTAAAAGTTATCGTTTTATTGATGTACCCCCTATATCAAACACCTCTAAAATCAGGAGGTTGCTTTCTTAAAAAGTTTGTTCCACAAAACTCACATTGGACCGCTTGGTCTATTGCGACGTAACAGATTTTCCGATTACTTAAGAAAATCTCTCGGAAAATTAAGTTTAACAGAAAAATTAAAAAAAAAAAATAATTTCGAAACATTTAATTTTTTAAAAAAATTACTTAGAAATAATTTGCCATTATTAAATTAGAAAATTTGAAGAAAAAAAATGTCCGTAGAAATTCTTAGGCTTTCGAACGAAATTCATTGCATTTCCTTCAACTCAAATTGTGGAAGTGGGAATTGGGGAAGTGAACCCCTGATCTTATTATGTTCCAAATTTTTAACTTTAAATTTCCCCCAACAATTATACCAATTTCCCTGTCAACTACCGATTTTGCTGCTGATTTTTTTATATCATCCGCTGGTACGCTGGTTATCCAATTTTTCAAATAACCAATGTACAAAAATATTGGCAATTTTCCTTGCAGATATTGTAGATACGAAATTTGATTTAATTTAAAAATTCGATTTGAATTTCAGCATACCTCATGGGGATTTTGACCGAACGCCACTGTAAAGACAGACTATAGTCTCAGTTAAAGTACAACAGGATATAGGTTTAGGGTAGTACTGCCACAGCCACAACCACTAATGCATCTAATTTAATTTAATTTAAATGAATTTAAGTAAAATTAAGAAAATAAAATAAATATAATTCTACGAAAGCTATTTTAGTAATATTAATGTGCCCGATCTGACGTGCATTAATCTTAGTTTTTGCATGCATTCCGAATACTAGTGAAAATATATACATAAAATAAATCCAAGGATTAGAAATTTAGGGTATATGAAGTCTCCTTTGAAGAGCTGAGGAAAACCAGAGGAGCCCAGCAGTTAGCATCAAGGGCATTTTCATGTCTGTATATAAAAATTAGGATAACTGAAATTAAAAAGGGAGGAAGGTCCTTATTTGTCGAAAAAATAGTCAAATAGAAATAATTAATGTTTATAAATAACAAAGAGCATACAGACTCTTCCGACTTTACTTCGATTATCTCTATACTTTTCGTGATTTTTATTAGATTTTACATTGTCACAATATTTTTCTAAATTTTTTCTTTACTTTTACTTTAACTTTGAACATTCTCTGATTTCTCTCTCATTTTTGTTGAATTTTCTTTGTTTAGCCGAAATATTTTGGATTTTCTTCATCTTTTTCTTGACTTTTCCCTAATGTTTCTTCCCTTTTTTTCAATTTTTTGTAATCAATTTCCCACATCAGTCAGCCCCCCCCCCCTTGGCTTTCTGCAAACATCTTTTCCTAGCCTGTAACTTTAAACCAACTCTAATCCTGAATTTTTCATTATTATTTACTCATTTCTCTTGATCTTTCGCAAAACTATAAATAATTTTTTCCAAAATTTCTCGAATTTCGTCAGCTTTGTTCAATCTTTCTCCGAAATATCTAGCTGATATTTCCCGATAATTTTCTGAGTTCTAACTTACCGAGTTTCCTTCGATTTTTCCCAGTATTGAAGTAGTGAAATTATACTGTGAGAGGTTCAATACCCAGCAGCTAAACGACCAGAGGGGTTTTCCTGCTCCAACAGCCAGGCAAGAGAGTGGATGATCAGTAATGATTTTAAAATCTTATCTCTCTATTTATGGCCTAAATTTCTCCACTGCAAAAATTAATACCTACCAATTAAACTGTCCGCTAGCCTAAGCCACTGGACTATTGCTCTCATTTTGGCATAAGACGGCCGCAATACCAAAATGTGAGGCGTCACAGTGTATTCCGAAGGGTTGCTCAATATCTGGAGCTCTCAACATAGGGCTGCTTATTAATTTTGCCTTAAGGTCCTTAAAACATTTATCAACTTCCTCATTCCAGACGATTGATCTGTTTTTGCTTTCCCAATTGGTCAAATCGCGCATTCGCGATTACATCTTGTACAAATCGTCTGTACCATGAAGCTAATAACCTTATGGTCCGTTTAAGTTCTATGTGTGTTCTAGGTCTAGCAAAATTTACCATCGTTTCTACTTTCTCATAATCTGTATTTTATCTAAGAAAAATGCAAGATACTTAAGACTTCATCTGCAAAAGAGACGCTTGTCAAAATAAATAGTTAAGTTCACAAATGGATTTTAAGTACTGGTTTCTATATTAATTAGTATTCAGCGACTAGAGAAGCCCCAAATGCACTGCAAAATTCACTGTCTGTTGCTAGATTTAAGTTTTCTCCATGTAAATTATCCATGTCCAAAATTTGTTCAAAATTTTAACCTCATTAGCTCAAATTAAGGTACAGAAATTTGAAACATTTGCTTTTTATAACAAAACAATTCATGTTGCTCGAATACTTGAAACTTTTCTCATGAAAGCAGCCCCTCTTATAAGTACCAGCTACTAGCTTAGCTCATCAAGAGATAGATACAAATATTAAGTTATTGGGATGAAACGAAGACGTTACGAATCATATGAGCTTCGTTAGCATACATATAATTTTATTATTATGTTTTCAACGCTACCCGAAGGAGTATATACTATATACTCTTCATACAGTCGGGCTCTTCAGAACCAGATAATGTTCAATGCTCCATAGTTATTATTGAATTCGTCCAGCGTTGCTCTGTCTGAAAATGGTTGAAAATTCACATTCGGAAAATAATAGAAAAATCTCTGAATAATATGAAAGTCAGAGTTGGATAGAGAGAGAGAGAGAGAGAGAGAGAGAGAGAGAGAGCATTTAGAGAGAGTTGCATAAATTCAAATAATAGTTAATACACGGACTGGTAAAATAAAAGAGACGACCTCTATTTGTCAAATCTCTTAATCTTATCTAATTTTCCTGGCCATGCGGTCCATATTTCCATGAGGTGGCTTGAATTTGATGTACTTAATTTAGCTGGAGTATTCTTTAAGAGTTTAATAAACCGTAAAAGGTTCTTTTTAAGGGAGGAGGAAGGAGGAACGAAATTTTGTTTAATTTTTTAAAAATATAATTGATTGTTTCCCGGTATCTCTAAATTTATTAATAAGAAATTAAATAAAACTGAAATATATTGAAGTCGAGGAGGCGGAGGGAGGGGGAAAATTAGGGGCGATTCTTGTATCACATTTTCTGAATATAGTTTGGGAAAATTTTTTAGCGAACATTTCACATTTCATTCTAATTGAATGAATCTGATAAAAATTGGGTCCGAAGTAACTTAAATTGGAATTTTAATTTTAAGCTTTCAATGAGCTTTCAAGATTTTGGAATTTTTATTTTGGGAAAATTTTAAATTCCGTCCACCAGCAATGAATTGATTTCGATAGTTCTTTAGCTTGTATGTCACCGTGGATTCGTTGTCTCTTTCACCTGACTCACAGTAAAAATTTCTGTTGCCTAGTTTGGTGTGTAGCCCCTCTAGAAAATATATTTACCCTTGCTCGATATTTATTCGATGATATTCGATGTTGTCGATGTTTTCGATTTAAAAAAATTCTTATTTTAGATGTTTTTCGAAATATTCGGTTTTTGATAAAATAAAGTGTCAGTAAAGGATTTTTACTGACTTTTCATTTCTAAAGAATCTGAGAGGATTCTCGCACATAATCGATCTAATTTTCATTCGATAGATAGAATTATCGAATAAATATTTTTACAATTCAGGACTTCCATACCTAGACTCGATATTGAAGTAAAAATCCGAAAACTATTAATCCTTAAGGTATTTATTTATTACATACGCAATCTGATTTTATGAAAATACGCATACATATTTTGGTTTGATTGAGGGGGTGAATTCAATGTTCCCTAAATTTAAGTGCATAATCCTTTTTAAGGGAATTTTTTTCTCTCCAATTCAAAGGAGGATTTGCGTGGGAAAAGAATTCTCTGAAAATAGAAAAATCTGTATTTATTATGTATGCATTTTTTTCGGGTGGCAAACTGATATGAAATGCATCGCAATATTCAATTGGTATTTAAATTTTTATATCGAGTAATATACCATACATAGTGCATGTTCATAGAATTGTATAACCAAATTTACTAGAAGACACATGTTTATATGTTTAACAGATTTTTTTCTTTAATTTTGGTTAACCCTCTCCTCATAATATTGCATTTCACAATGCACATATAGTGCATATCTTCTGAAATGCAATCAAATCATTTGATTTATTGCCGAGAGGATATGTAATATGAAATATGTATATAGGATCTGGAGGATTATTTATGTTTTAATATGTCTTGTAAATTGGTATATTTTACATGAAGGCTATAAAAGAGATTTTTTTACTTCATATAATGAAACGTTAAGTTTTACGATCTTAATCGTAAAAATGTATCTATTATCAAATTGTACTATTATACTGTCGTTGTTAATTAGTAGAGAGATATTTATTTTCAGGATTAAATCAGGGATTCATTAGATCTAAAATTGAATCTACAGGGATACTCTCAAAGAAACCTTTAACAATTAATTTGATTGTCCATTTGAAAAGGTTAATTTAGAATATATCTGAAAAACCTCATCTATTTCATTAACGTTCTGCATTAAAATACCTAATCTGTATTTTCATATTTATTTCCAAAATTATTGACAATAAATTTAAAAACGCATTAAATTTGATGTTATTTTAATCCAGTATGTTATTAAAATTATTACTAAATAAAATAGATAAATTTAATTTAATGATTACAACAAGGCGATCTTATTAAAAATAGCTGTAAAATGTAGCACATACAATTATAACAGCGATGGCGAACCTTTTGAGCTCGGTAGGTGAAAATTTCTTATAAAACCAAGCTTAGCTCGGGTACCGTGTCACATCATATCCAAATATGTATCCAAATGTATAATAGATGTAGGGGAGAATAGAGTAGACCTAGGGCCGCATCTTCCATAAAACAGTTTAGGTCCGGGATTAGACACCGAATTATGATATTTAAGAATCATTTGCAAGATCTAAAGTTAAATGCGTTGGCTAAATGCACTACCATGGGGTGAAAAACTCCTTAACTTTCGAAGAATGTTTTAAGAAACATTTAGAGTTTCGTTTCGGGTTTTATTATTTGAATTGAAAATCGGATTCAATATGTATAAAATTGTATCTCAAACTTAGAGTTTCATAGAGCTTTAAAGCTTTTGTGGAGCTTTTGTGGGAAAATTTCAACTATCATTAAAATTTTATTTATTCGGATGAAAATTGAATTTAAAAACTAATAAAAATTAACTCCAAACACAAAGTTATCGCTGACTTCGTCAGTGTATGCGAAGCTTTTGTCGTAACTCCTTGAATTTCGTTGCGGTTAAATTTACTGGATGGATGTTTCAATTTGAAAAAAATTATATCCTAAACCCCCAAAGTATTCTTTGCATTTTTAAACTTTCATCGAGCTTTTGTAGGAAAACTCCAGATCAGATTAAAATTTAATTATTCAGATTAAAATTATAATTCAAAACGTATAAAATTTTATTCAAAACTTAAAGCTTTCGCTGAGCTTGCAAGTTTAGAGCTTTTGTGGCAACATTTGAAATTTAATTTAAATGTAATTATTGCGATGAATATTTTATTCAAAATTTAAAGCTTCTCTACACATTTTTTAATTTATTCAGAGTTTCTATAAAAAAGTTCCGGATTTCATATAAATCAAATAAATTTGATAGAAAATGAATAAAATCAATCGTATAACCAATAGAGTTCGATAGAGGCCAAATAGAGCTTTTCAACAAAGAGGAAACTTGTTGAGGCCCCGAATGCGCAAACGGGCCTATCAAATGATCTCTGGCCCAAATAATTTTGATATCTATTCAGTTGCTTTTTCGTGAATAAAGGTTAAATAGTATCAAGTCTGCTATCATACAAAATTAGGTTCGAGACATAAAGATTTCTTTGAGCTTATAATGGTTTCAGAAAGCTCTTAGCAAAAATTTAAAATTTAAGTTCAATTTAATGAACAGGATATCAATTGGATTTGCAAAGACTTTAGAAGTTTTTTTTTTGGGCAAATGTGAAATTTCATTAAGAGATCGTTATCTTAGTATGAGAAACAACACAAAAACATATTTATTTAATAATTTTATTTTCTTATTACTTTATATAATATTTTAATACAAATATTTTTTTAATTAAATATTAACTAGATTTGTTGAGTAGCTGCCCATATTTCAGAAGGGTGCTCTGCGCCATTTGCTCATTAGACGCCACTGTAAGACTATACGTAAAGTATAGTGGCATTTAGGTCACAAATAGTGTAATTAGAACACAGTTGTACTGTACACTGTATGTTGATACACAGGCATCCCTCGAGATACGCGATACTTGAGTTATGCGAATTTCGAGATACGCGGAAAAAAATTGCGGAACACCTCGAATTACGCGGTACTCGAGTTGCGCGGTTTTGATAACAGTCTCAGAATTTGTTAAGGTTGAAAAAATATTCGACACGTATTTTTTTGTTTCGCCATCCGGCTTATAATTACAATGCAGGGTATCTCAAAGTGTCGTATTTTTGCTAAAATATTGGGTGTTTGGTCTTGTTCCAACGCTAATAACTCCTATACGGCTTATTCCATTTTCTTATGTGATATATGAAATGAACCGTCTTGAATGGAGTACTTTGGAAGTATTATTAAAAAAATTTAAAGAACAAAATTTCTTAATAAAAAAATTGGTTATTTCAGTTTTTTTCAATTTTGCACCCCTTCCGATAGAAAGATAACCCAAAAAAATATTTTTTTACAAAAGCTCTAATTTTAATACACTATATCAGTTCAAAAATTTAGGCGGAGAGTTGGTCTGGTTTTTGAAATATAATTTTTAGAATTTTGCTTCTCTAACGTAATACAGTTTAATCCATAATTATGAACACGCTGTACTCAACCGAGTACAGCTCTATAAGTCGCTAATGTAACTTGATATTGACTTTAAAGTAAGTTTAGTCTGCACTAGAGGTCATGTGAAGTTGGAAAAATAATATAAGA
>JANTOP010006951.1:0-16467 GCA_027564815.1 Symmerus nobilis
AGGGATGATATTCATTTTGAAAAATTTTGGTGATTGGGGGGTACCAAAATTGAAAGAAAGTTTAAAATTCATGAACTAAACCCAAAAGTTCGCTATAGCAGTGTATTAATGGCATAGAAACAAGTCAAAAATGTTGCCAATCTTAAACCTCAATTATCTCAAAACTATAATTTTTGAACTATAAAATTCAACACGCCCATAACTTCGAAAATTTAAGACATTTTTGAGCGATTTTTTCTGCGTTCTCTTCAGAATTTTATCCTGTTTCTAATGGTTATTAAAATTTAACCTCTGGCAAAATAAGGTCTCTTTTGTCACGACGCGTCACATATTCTGAGCTACTACTGTTTTAGAGTAAGGAGTGAGGCATCAGGCAAAAAATGGTGATTAATGAGATTATGATAAAACATAATAACTTTCAGCAATATTCATATAAGTATATGAAATTTATAATGTTTTTAAGTCTTATCCACAACTCTGCGTCTGCTTGTGGCCTAATATATGAAGTACCAAAGTAATACCTGAATGCAAGGTATATGCTTCCTTTTCATATAGATTTTAATCGAGAGCGTTATCTATTTTACTACCGTAAAAGTGATAAAAGAGTTTGTTTTAAACCCAGTAACGATTACAATATTAATAAATTTACGACATTAATAAACAGAAATTAATATTTGTACGAAATTAGTGTATAAATATTTATAATCATTCTCTCTTTATGCTAAAAGAGCTACATTTAAATATTTCCCACATTAATTTTTTCATGCTTACCTTTTTCTGGGAACCTATGCGTATTATGACTACGTTCATATTGTATGAGTATATGGATATTTATTCAGAAAAAAATCCATTAAATTAAAATTGGAATCGTGTTTAGCAGTATCTTTTTATTATGCAAATTTAGACTAAACCGTACAATTGATTTTATTATCGTTAGCATTTGATCAGTACAACGTCAAGTGTGGAAAATTGTTTATAGTTTTTTATATGCTTAATGCTTATTTATGTTTATATGCATATAATATTATAGCATTCATTTTAAAATTTATAGTCGTATTTAGAGAATTATTAATAATAAATATTTGATATATCAAGATTTTCAAGGCAAAGGGTGTTGTTTTGTTACTAACATTCCCAATAGTGGCTTGAAATAATGTTATCGAGGTTCGAGTATTTTATTGCTAATATTTCAGGCATTTGAACATAATGGTTTTGTTAGTGTCAAAGAGCAAATAACTTTTTTAATAGTATACGTCAATATTTAATATTGTATAATAAACTACAGGAGAAATGATTCATGTAATGAAATCGATTAACAATATTGGATAAGTACTTAATTCATGAACATATTACAATTGTAATTCTTCGTTCATTATGAAAATATGTTTGATTGAATTTAGACAGGGGCTATATTCAACTCACTCGATATACTACGCATAAACTTCAGGTATATGCCTAATTTATATAATCAAACTTTACTTTAAGTTGATATCTCAAAAAATGTTTACCCCAAAACTCGATTATGTTATAATAATGCCGAGATATTCTGGTTATAATATCTAGAATCTTGGAAGAAGTTATTGTTAGGCTTAATGAACTTCACACATGGAGTCTATCCAGATTGGATTGACGTCATTTTATCCGGATTTCTCGATAATTCTCCCCTAATACAAGAAAAATGTAATGTTGCTGAAAGTTTATAAATTACTTGAGGAAAAATAGAAAAATATCAAAACTAAACTTTTTGTACAAAAGCTCTCCAAAAACTTAAAAGAACCTTGAAAGCTTTATTTTCCGAATCTAATTTTTTACGTATTAAAATCTATTTTCTATCCGAATAACGACCCTTTAACATAATTTAAAATTTTCCCAAAGGAGAATTTGAAGAATCTCGAAAGCTCATCAAAAGCTTAAAATTAAACAGTCCTTTTATATAATTTCGATCGTATTTTTATCCGATTCATTAAATCTATATGAAAAAAGTAATTTTCGCCGAAAGCTTGTCCAAATAAATAAAAACGCAACGAAAGCTATAAATTTCAATCTTAATTTTTCACGTCTATAAATCTATAATTTATCCATAAACGAAATTTCAACTTTTCCAAAATAAAGTATTGAAAATCTCGAAAGCTGATTGAAAGCTTAAAATTGATATGTGATTTTATATAATTTGGAATTAATTTATTTTTCTATTCATTTAATTTTGATACAATTTTAGATTTTCGCTAAAACTTTTTTTAATAAAAAGCTCAAGGAAAGCTTTAAGTTTCGATCTTAATTTTTTACGATTTAAAATCTAATTTCTATCAAGATATATGTCCTTCTACGAAATTTCAAATTTTGGCAAAAAAAAACTTGAAATATCTCGAAAGCTTATTGAAATCATATCACATTTATGGACAATTTAAGGCCGATAGGCGAATTTTTCAAGAAAACGTCTTCATAATAATTTTCCTTCAATTCAATTCAATTCAGTTTATTTATTATTTAAGTTTCTTTATTAGGAGATAAAATAGATTTGATAATGAATGAAATTATATTTTATTAATAGCTTTCGATGAGCTTTATTTTAAAGCTCTTTAAGGTCTTCCTCAAACCTATCCCCAGATAGGTCGACCATAGGCTAGATTTCGAGACTTTTTTTTGTAGATTTGCCGAAGATATATTTTTTAACTTATTATTGGGCCATATTTCAGAGCGTGTGCTCTGCGCCTTCTGCACATTAGCCTGCGCGCCACTGAACTATCTTCAATTTTGATATTCTCGGTACTATATCAACCACTTTACTTGCTGACGAACCCATTCATTAGTTCTATGATCTGTAAAGATCTATTAAATTAAGAAATTAGAATCAGAAATTCACATAAAACGAGAAAGTTTCTCCTTGTTCGGAATCTCCTACAAGGTGAAAATTTTATAATGAATTGTTGGACAGTCAGTCGACTACTTAGGAAATGGCACGAGGTTTTTAATATTTTCCTATATATTTCCGTATTTTGTATGAGCTATCAAATTGAATTTGAGTTTATTTATGCTAATAAAGCCACCTCCATATCAATAAATTTGTATGTTGAATGTTGTATTTTGAACTCGACGGAAATATTTGCGGTGCAAATTTTTTTGCGCCGCACATTTACCGACAGGCGAAGGATAGCGTGTGTTGTATCTGATGAAAAAGTTTGTATTTCCTTGTGCGGCGTATAGTTTACGTCAATAAAAATTCTGACGAACACGAACAAATTTGCGACAAATACAACGCTCAACGTAAATATTTATTGATCTGCACCCGGCTTAATATTTTGAGAGATTTATGGGTTGACTGTTAACTTTATTACTTATTTATTCCAGTGGCGTGCGATTAACATCTCCATAAGGCGAGCAGAATTGTATGACCCCTAAACAAAATGTTGCAGCCTTATTGATATGTTGCTATTACTAGAGTGCATGCCGAATATTTTCTGCGGCCGGAAAAAATGTAAAAACGCAGTAAGTTGCTTTGACAGTTAGGTAAAACTAAAAGAATTAAATATTTCGGAAAAGTTATAATTTCTGTAAGAAAAATCAATAATCTGTTAAACCTCGCACCGAGAAATTTGAATATCATCGCGACATATGATCCGAATTTCCCGATAATTTTCATCGATGGTTTATAAATTAGTTAAAGAAAAATAGAGAAATATCAAAAGTAAACATTTCGTACAAAAGCTCTAAACAAACTTAAAAGCTTCCAGAATGCTTTATTTTCCGAACCTCATTATTTACGTTTTAAAATCAAATTTCTATCCATGTAACGATCCTTTAACGAAACTTCAAATTTTCCATAAAAAAGCTTAAAAAATCTCGAGAGCTTATTGGAAGCTTAAAATTAAAATTTCATTTTATATCACTTGATATATCAATTTTTATACGGTTCATTAAATGTAAATGAAATATGGAATTTTCACAGTAAGCCAATTCAAACTATCAAAAGCTTAATGAAAACATTAAGTTTCGGACCTAAGTTTCGTCCCTTAACGAAATTTTAACTGTTTCCAAAATGAAGCTTCAAAAATCTCAAAAGCTTATTGAAATATTAAAAAAAAATGTAATTTTTTATAATTGGGAATCTAATTTTAATTCGATTCGTTAAGTTTAGATAAATAATGAAACTTGTATCAAAATCTGTCTCAAACTATAGTAAGCTCAGAGAGACTTTAAATTTCGAACTTAATTTCATTTAAATATCATTTTATTCATATAATTTGGCATCGAATTGTTGTCCGATTCATTAAATTTATATGAAATATGGAATTTTGTGCCTTTTAAAATATATTTTCTATCCAGATCGGTCCTTTAACGAAATTTC
Source organism: Symmerus nobilis (assembly GCA_027564815.1). Classification (NCBI taxonomy): domain Eukaryota; kingdom Metazoa; phylum Arthropoda; class Insecta; order Diptera; family Mycetophilidae; genus Symmerus; species Symmerus nobilis. Next base: position 4,346 of record JANTOP010006951.1, read on the forward strand.
AAATTCTCCCAGATAAAAAATGCTTCAAAAATCTCATTACTCGCGAGAGTATTTAATCCTATATGTAAAGCTTTCTTTTTAATTTTCAACAATGCTTTTTAACGAATATTTTCGATTCCATTTAAATTTATTTATCGGGAAGTAATATGACTAAAAGAAAATGTTATTTAAGAGCTTTGGATAAGCATTGTGAAGTTTCGAAAAGCTCTTAGAAGCTTTACGAAGCTTAAGAGCTTAAGAAGCTTTTTTTAGAGCTTTTGTTTTCATCACAAAGCTATTAAATGAAAATTTCAAATTTTATGTAAATTTAATTATTAGGAGAGAAAATAAATCCCATACTGACAAAAATAATATTTGAATTAAAAGCTTTTGCTGAGCTTTTTAAAGATTTGTCAGAAAATCTTGCATTTCTCACATTTGCAATTATAGGATGGAATATAAATTTTAAAAGACGTAGGCCAGATTTTCTGTGATATTATATATTGTCTGTGAATATTATACCCCCCCCCCCCCCCTTCCAATACTTTGAATATATATTGAAAATTATGTCAAGGTGCATATAAAAAACTATGTAAACAGTACCTACACTTCAAATTATTGTGATGCATTCTGTTGTTTGTTGTCATAGTTTGCGTCTATTATTCGTTCGCCCCCCCCCCCCCCCCCCGCCTCCTTCAAAATTTCTTGAATTGGCCCCACTGATTTATTATAACTCACACTAAAATTTCGTCATCGCTCTACATCTACAACTATTGCTCTACAAAAGTTACAATCCCATAATAATATAGACTTACTTTTTAGACGAATTCTGAAATTATCAAAATGTATTATTAGCATAACACTTAATCTTACCTCTTTATTGTGAATAGGAAAAGCTAGATGTCTAATAAAGGAGGCAAGTGGCTGACAGCCATTTTTTTTACGAACAGATTTGTTTCGCCGACAAAAACATTTTTAAAAATTGTGGGCTGGTACATATTGATGATTTACTGGTTGATAAATGCAAAACAGCTAATTATTAACCATGTAACAATACACCTCATATGCCATAATGCGATAAAAGAAACACTACTGATTTTGAAAAGCTGTTATTATGGTAAAGGAGAAAAGGAATTTTTGCATCACAAAATAAACCGCCTTATGCTTACTTTTATGTATTATTTGTATATTTTATATTCGTGGTTTATTGTTAATATTTTATTAATAATGAAATATTAAATATCTGTACATATGGTATGAGTATATCGAGAAATGCATCAAAACAATCACGAGAAGAAGATAAAGTTATTACTATTTCTTATTAAAATTTACCAGTTTATGAAATCAGGTTGTATTTCAGTATGAAGAAAATTCATACAATTGCGATGGTCATCAAACTCCGAACAATCGATTTTAATATTGGAGGTATAAAAATTAGCTTCAAGTGATTTCTAAATGAAATTTAATACGATTATCTGCATGATAAAAATGTTATAACTTATATATATGTATAATTAATGTATATATTATATTATTCACAGCTTTTCTGAAAACGCGATCGGGTCAGTGCCACATTTGGTTGAAATGAAATATTTATTTACTTCAGTTGAATATTCTATTTATTATACTAATGTATTGTATAATGTTCCACAACTAAGTCATTGATAACGCAGAACCAATGCGTTCAAGGGAGGAAGAAGAGTTCAAGAAGAAGTTCAAGATTGTAGAAGCTAATAATTTCTACACATTTCACAATATTCTAATTACTAACAACACTTCAATCGTTAAAATTATGAATACCGTCACGGTGGTCGAGACATTAAACTCAAGTTAACAGTAAACGACACATTATACGGCAAAATATTGCAAACCAAGCATAGAATTAAATTTAATGAATAAATTTAATGAAATTCATATATTGTATATATTTTAATATATTTACCAACTAAGCAATAAAAATTAAGCTAATTGAGGAATAATTACGCTAACATAAAAACTTATAAACTATACCCATAGATAAATCCTAGGCAATTTTACTATTACTTTTTAACATAAATTGATTACAAAACATAGCTTTGGTAATATATTTAAGTTCAAAGAATTGGGAATTTGCACTATATGTCCAATTGTCCAATGCACTTGTTGGCAGTTTTATAGTATTTTATTTACTAAATATCGTCCGTATACACCCAGAAGGCACTATTAGTGCCTTCTGGAAGTATACCGCCGATATGTACAATATTTTTTATTATTGGTAGTGTGACTTAATTCGTAGCGTTTTTCTCAAGAAATGAAAAGTTTATTTTAAGAAACTCATGTTCAAAGTATCATACGTCGCTAGCCACAACCTTTTCCCATCTTTCTGGCAGCATACGGATTCCGCGGCGAAAAAAGAACTCGTCTTTGCAAAAAGAACCCAATTTTTGCATTGATCGGATGAAATGAAGTGCTGCTCAGCCAGCCCATGCGTCATCGATCGGAAGAGATGGTAGTCGGATGGCAGTCTGGGCAATACAGCGGGTGGGGTAGGATTTTCAATTTGAGTGTTTCGAAGTAGGTTTTAACAGGCTGAGCATCATGACCCCGAACATTGTCGTGCTGCAAAATAACTTTGTCGTGTCTTTCGACATATTGCGGCCGTTTTTCATTCAGTGCGCGGCTCAAATGCATCAATTGTATTCTGTAGCGAGCTGCTATGAATGATTCGTTAAGTTGGAGCAGCTTATAGTACACTACACCCAGCTGGTCCCACCAAATACAGAGCATAAGCTTGGATCCATAAACATTGGGCTTCGCCTTTGATTTTGATGTTTGTTCGGGCTTAACATATGATTTTTTACACATTAGGTTATCGTAGTGGATCTATTCATTCTCATTTACTATACGGTGCAAGAACCTTTCCATTGGAGCAGTTGTTCACACGTGAAAAAACGACGCTCGATATCTCTTAGCTTGAGTTCATACGGAACCCAATTTCCCTATTTTGCACCGCACCCATGGCATTGAGACGGTTTGAAATCGATTGTTGAGTCACTCCCAAGGTTTCAGCGAGCTCCTCTTGACTTTGGCATGAATCTTGGTCGAATAACGCCTTCAAATCAGCATCTTCAAACTTTATTGGCCTTCCATCGCGTTCTTTGTCACTGGTATCAAAAACGCTACTTTTAAAACGCCGGTACCAGTGCTCAGGGCCTTTCAGATAAAATTTAGGCCCGGGGCAAATAATATTTTAGAGGCCCTTCAAATTTAAAAATAATATTGTGGGCAAGAAAATAAGATCAATGGTATTTAATATTTATTGGTTTATTACGTTTAATCACTTTACGGATGTAACGATTTGACAAAACTGATTGAATAGGTTAAACCAAAGGAAGCACTGGGTGATTTAAACACCTCGTCTCGCGGTTATTATTTTTAAAAGATGGAAAAGTGATGTGATGAAGTGACGGCGGAAATTCATTCGCTCAGAGAGCAGCCTGCTTACCATGTTCTGTGCTTTGTTTGTAAATGTTTTATTATGTTGGTATTATTTCTTTCCATTGCTTTCCCACCCCTCCATCTCCAATGGTTGGTTTTTCCTGGTTGGGTAATAGCTAATAAGAGAGGGTCGTCTTGGATTTCGAACCGGATGGTCGGCTTTTATATTAGAGCCGTGATATAAGTTAAAGTGAAACCGAAGAGAAAGAGTGAAAGAAAAGCCGAAGAAAGAAAAGGAAGCATCCAGGAGCCAGGGAAGCCGACATACTTCCCGAGATTTATAGATTCCTCGCCCAATTTAATTTGATTCAGGTAAGCAGGCAATATCTTTTCGGGAAAGGTCGTTGAAATCAATCCAAAACCTCATTTTCTTTGCATTTTTAAATAAATATTTTTTTGGATGCGAAGGAAGAAAATTTTCAAATTGTTTTGAGATAAATTAATTCACGGAAGCTTTGCGATAGTGACTATCTGGTAGTTAATGTTTAGTTTTGCTAGTCCATTTAGTCGTCCCTAATGCATTGTCGATCGTAGATAGTTTTTAATTCTTTTCAGAACACCAAATGATCTTCGCACAGGTATGGTGAAAAAAAATTCGAACGAAGCAGAATCGCTGTATTCGATAATATGTTTAGGAATCCCATGTGAATAATTTCTGTAAGTAATTCTGCCGGTTTCGTACTTTTAGTTTAAAATTGGATTTGTAAACACGTTTCAGCAGTATTCGTTCTTCTACAATTTCGTCACTTATTTCATTGTCATGTACCTCTAGCAATAATCTTGCATTTGTAACTATATTCTCTTGATCAATTTCATTAAATTTCCATTACACTTCAAAAATAAATGAAAATTGAATTGAGAAGCATGATCAACAAATCATATCAATCATCAGTGAAATGACACATACTGATTTCTAAAGGGAAATGATAACACATTATGAATATATTAGTTACAAGATGGTCTGATGTGATTTAATACTAGTTACACCATATTTTTTAAAACGCTACGAAATAAGTTACACTCCCATAATTTTAATGTAACGTTTGATTCATGCTTTTGATAGATGTGTTAATTACATAAAAATGTGCATATTTTTTAGGAGCATTTGATAAAAATCAGAAAGATATGCATATTGGGCTTATATAATTTAATTAATTAATAACGATAGAATTAAACTAAATTAATAAATCGCTACTTTATAAACTGTGTATTATATTAATATAAAAATTGTGTAAGTATATAATATAATTGTATAACTCTCAGTAGTATAAAATTATGCATCATCATTATTACTATTACATAAGATTTGCATCATATTTTATATATAGGTATAATTAATCTGTATAATGTACTAGTATAGATAATAATTACTACATATTAGATATACATTATACAATTTATACCTATCAGTAATTCCTAATGGTTATTTAAGAAAAATAAACTTAGCATAATTTCGGCATTTATGACAAATAACATAAATAATATTATTTCGTTCAATTATCCGAGTCGATTATTGTTAAATTACACTTTTAGAATGTTTTTGGTAAAATTAAGTGTAGAACTATCGAGCAATTATTATAATAAAATTTTGTATTCAGTTAAAAATATCATTGAATTTTTAAATAAATACATATACCTACTATAATTAGCTATCAATACATACTACCAAGATGAAAAATTTATAAGATATATGGGATTTATATTTTAATACCAATTTAAACTTCATTGACGAAAAAGTGATTATCATTAATACAATATATGAATACAAATTTATCACGGTCCTTTTTAGCTACTTTTTTCAATGAAATATCATTTAAAAAAAGGAAAATGCAATCAAAATTAATGAGAAGTTTTTCAAAGTGTTTCCATTAAATATCAGCTACTTTAAAATCATTCAATTCGAATTGTTATCTTTTGGCACAAGCACTCTCCCCTTTGAATACGATGTGATGATTCCTCGATAGTTAATATAAAATATCATACACTTGACTGCATTATGTACTTTATATTATATTCATATAACTGCATTGAATGTTTTGTAGTTTCGCGTTTTTTTTTTCTTCGCAATTATTTTGTTTTCTTTATTATTTCTGCGCGACGTTGAACGGTTAAATTTATATGCCAATTAAAATGCTTTGCAAATTTAAGTAAAATTGATATGAAATAAAAATAACTTTCGCAATGATCCGCCTATCAGATTCATTTATTTATATATAGTATTGAATACAATAAAGATTGACTGACTTTAAAGTTTAATAATAAAAGTAAACGGTCAGTTAATCACAAGGTGGACATGGACACGTTTTTAAACGGTGGTCCGACATAAATTTTAGGCTAAGTCGGTTGGAGATTTTTGAATTCATTAAATATGAATTTTACTTTTTTATACACTTGCAATTACATATATTTATTAATAATTTGTCATTTCATTTAGAAATATATTGAGAAAAGAATATTATCATTATTAAAATATTTGGAATTGCCAATAATATTATATCGACAAAGAAAAGTATTCCCTACTTTCCTCACAATACCACTCGATCTATATTATACTTCTGAATGAAACTGGTCCTGAATCAAACTGTCGGCCTCCTCGTGGCAGACCCCGGTAATGAGGTGTTCTAAGGGTGGGGAGCATTCCAGGCAGCCTAACAGACAATTTGCTCCAAGCCAAGGTGAAATTATTGTGCCGATGGCTGCGTGGCTGAGGGAATGCTCAGTCGTAAAAATGCGGACCTCAGATACCGGGAGACCTTTGGTTTTAATTAGCCTTATCCCGATATCCGGGGCTCAGTCGAGATAGACCTAATTTCCGGTGGTACTCGTCAGGTTTTTGTCGACCCAAAACCGGACCTACGAGAAGAGGAACTAAATCTGCCCACGGCAAATTTGAGGCTGAAATGGCCCAAACTCAATGGAGCTTCATGTAAGAGACTAAAAAGTGTCGTGAAATCTGCCACCCCAAATGAACAAGCCAAATGAAAAGGGACATTTCTCCACAACCAACCAAACGGCCGCAAGTGATGAACCACAGGTGCCTTTCTAAGTTGTACCCATAAACGGGATGGATCCTATTTACCTGTGCCGATGCAGCAAGCCAAAATGGGCTGGCCGAAGGCAATGGTAATATCAAACCTTAGGAAGCAGCTAATCTGGAAACAGTGGAAGGCAACACCCTACTTGTTCAGAAAATCTGCGTGGTGTTCGTACCCGATAACGAAGAAGAACTATCATAGGACGACGCGCTATTTAGACTCCTTTTAAACAGAATAAGGGGATACAATAATTTTTAAAATTTTAGTTTTGTTAATCGTCTAAAATCAAATGGTGTTCAAAAAGGGCGGCAAAACAAAGGTCTCCAAGACTGGTTCCGATTGTCCGTTATATACCATCGGCTGTGGTACAAACTATTTTCATAACCAAGTCGAGTACGAGTACAAGAGAAATAACATAGGTAAGAGAACACATTATTATTTTACGCCTGACCGGACAGTAAACTACTGTCCAAGCTTTCCGCGATGAATTATTCTGCATTTGGCTTTCTTATATAGCTCACGAATAATAATCAAGAGCTTCTCAGCTACTCCATAGCTGATGAGTATTTTCCACATCATATCTCTATTTAAGCTGTCGAACGCCTGTTTCGAATCCACAAAGAGCATATATAACGGTGATTGCCACTCAACTAACTGCTCTACTTTAATTATTAGCGTGTTAATGTGGTCTACTGAAACATACGGTCGTAGACGATAATTGATATTATTTTATTTATTGTGTTTAATAACATAATCCCTTGCCAAATCGCGCAGATGCTAAGGTCACACTTCTTAGACAACTTGATAACAAGCTTCCGTTTAAGCATTTGTGGTAACGTTAAATTGCCAAACTGGGAATTGTACACAAAAACAAAAAGGAATCTCTTAGCACTGAATCTCACTGAGGAAAACGACTAGGACACTCTTCAATAGAGCAAAACAATCGTTATCTGAAAACGAGTCCAGCTTAGGAATGGGAAATATAGTCTGGTATATCGATAGAGTCAGTATCGGAATATATGGTAAAAATCCATAATATTAGTTCAATAAAACTCTTGGACACAATGCCAACGTATTTTACGCCGAGTCCACGCCGTCGAATTCTGTATACAAGAAAGCATCAGCACAAAATACAAGAACAAAAAATTGTTATTTACTCTGACAGTCAGGAAGCTCTGAAGGCACTAGAGGCCTGTCAAATTTACTCTCAACTGGTACAAATCTGCCTCAATGTCCAAGACGACCTAAACCAGTTCAACAAGGTTGTACTAATCGGGGTTCCGAAGCACGTGAGCATTAAAGCAAGGAAAAACTAAATCTACTTGCCAAGTTAGGAGCGAGACTAGCTTTTCATGGGCCGAAGCCATTCTGTGGAATATCAAAATGCACGGCGAGCAGAATGATATCAGAATGGGCCGACAAGAGCAAATCCCGATATTTTAGCAAAAATTAGTCGCTTTGGGATACCCTGCATTCGTAACTGTAAGTCGGATGGAGAAGCAAAAAAATACGTATCGAATATTTTTTCATCCCAAACAAATTCTGAAACTTTTATCAAAATCGAAAGGCGTTGGGACCAGTGGGGGTAAATTTGGCGTGGAAAGGCTGAATTACGAAACTGAGAAATCGACACATACTAATAGAATTTGATAGAATATCCAGCTTACTAAATGGGAATTACATACAGGAAAGGTACTCTATTCGCAAAGTGTTGATGTTTTTAAATTTACATCCGAGTTATAATAAGAGGTCGAATAAATATCAGACTTGATTATTTGATAATAAATTTTGTAATAAGTATTGAATACAATATACATGTATGTACTACATAACTATAATTTTATAATTCCACCGCACTTTTCTTAGGATAAAATTATCAATTATTTCATTGTTGTCATTTTGATAAGAATGAAATACTTCATGAACTTATGAAAATAAAGACGCAGTCGAGCTTCATTACAAAAAATATGTATGCAGTTTAGACAATAAATTATGAGTAAATTTGTGCAACAAATTACAATTTACAAATTAAATTACATCGTCCTGACTAGTTAATAGTGAATTATGGAAACGATTAGTATATACTAATAGAGTACATGATCAAAATAGTATATCTGGGGTATACCTTACGGGGGGTACTACTGTATTCAGGGACCCACTGTACTATTTTATTACATAGTTTTTTCTTTTCAAGTGAAATACAATTTCTTATAACTTTATTATACAATATCAAAGCAATGAATAATATCTGGCTAAAAACCACTGCACTTCATTAGTTCGACGTTTTTACGAGCACACAATGCACTCGCACTAGATTATCAAACGTATGTTTTTTATACTCTATTGATGTCCATAATGTTTTTTATGTTTTCTGATCTAATGAACATTTAAAACAGACATTTTTTTGCCAACATAGCTTGACGGCCTTAATGAACACCAAAAAGTCAAATTTCAATACAAAAATTAACAAATTATATGTGTTTTAAGTACGTACTTCCACTTTGGTGAGGATTTTATATATTGTATTGAGTAATTTCTGTGTATTTAACGTACAACAAATTCCATTATAATTTAATTTTGTTTTTCTAGATATTGTGATGTATTAAATATTATATCGCCCATTTGATATTTTCAAATATGATTTCTTTCGAAAATAATAACTCATTTTACTAACCATTAAACTGATAAGTATTTTATTTTATATTTAAGCAAAATGAATTAATAAGAATTTTATATATAATATGCTAACAATTTTTATTTTAAGGAATGACTGTTATGTTTGTATGATGACTGGATAAAAAGCAAATTATTGATGCAATATATGTATAAGACTTTGTATACCAGTTTTGTATCAACTTTTCAATATGAAGTTACATTAATCCATCCAAATTAAAATGACATTACAATCTTTAAATGCATATTTAATATTTAATAATATTATGTATGTAAATAACATTATACATTTGTTCAAGTACAAATTATATCTATACCTTAATATTTTATATTTTATCGCACTAATAAATCATTAGGAAAAAGAAGAAAATAATCAAACGAAAATTTATTTGTATTGCTTTGATGCAAAAATTAGTTTAACAATAAAGTGCTAATTAATTTTAGAGATCAATCAATAACCTAATGTCTGTAATAATTTAATTATTGCTAGCTGAGTTAATTAATAAATTTAGTTGTGGTATAAATTTTACGTATTAATGTTTGTTTACTCTAATTCGATGACAATAAAAATGATTAAAACAATCAAAAACTTGTAATTTTTCTATCATATGAATTTTACTAGTGGCTCAAGTAGACGATGGACGAGCGGAAAAAAATGTATAAGATGTGAACAACATGTAAAATACCATCAATTAATTAGAGCAGAAATGGCGAGGCGTATAAATTTCTCGACATCAAGATTTAAAATTATATTATTCGGGCCATTTGTATACGTATGAAGTATATTTATATATAATTATGCAAATGAATATCTATGTGCCAAGTACAAAAGTTTTATAACATATATCCTATATAGTATAAAATATAAATATATATCAGTACCCACTTTATTTCGTTGGATGTATTAATGATAAATATTTATGACTGAATTAGGTTTATGATATAAATAAAATTAAGAAACAAGAAAAAACTTATGTTAGAAACTAAAAGTCGTGCATGATAATATTAATGCAAATGTTTAATAAAAATCAGTGTTCACCGAATGCAAAGTAACAATTAATTATTGTTGTATGATTTTTTTCTCATACAATAGCAAGGAAGTTAAAAACTTGCCCTATATAATCATTCGATTTAAATATTAAATTTTATTATTCCTCCTGTTTAATTAAAAAAAAAACCCGGAGAAATGATTGGCTACGCTACTGGTCATCTGGAAAGTATTTTGGGTGTAACACTTAAATTGTTTCTTTGACGGGTTATTTTTTAATCAATATTACCTAGGTCACGGACGAACAGTTATGATTGTAATTTACATTTGTTATTTAAAATACAATTTTATTAAAGTTTAATAATTGGTTTCATATTTTTGATAGACTTATAATTTCTATTAATATTAAATATATTAGTACATATCAAAAATTATCCGTGCAAGGTTACAGAGTCACTAAAAATTAAAATTAAAATTTTTTAAATTAGTTTTATAGAAACATAATTATGTTTCAATTATTTTTATTGATAGCCAAATAAGTTAAATTGATGTTTTACATGAAATTATTAGATATTAATCCATAGTTAATACAGCGTGTATTAAAATTTAGTCAAGGCGAAAATAATCAAAATAGTGATCGCTATACGCATAATTCAGATATTACTTGATTAATATTACAGTGACCACTAAGGCGACAATTTATTATAATAACCCAATACATAAAATAATCGTCACAACTCGGAGTTATAATGTAAAAACAAATTTTGAAACTATTGACAAAAATCCAGTTTCATTAACAGAGGAAGAGAAAAACTAGAAGACTACTTTTCGCAGTAGTTAAAAAAACATCAAGCTGATCCATTGAAATCCTTTGTTGTGCCAAAAAAAAAAAAAAAAATACATCAGCCAGTTTTCAGTAGCTGGCGCACTCAATTGCAAAACATGTGAAACCATTACTTTAGGGAGCGTTTTTAAAAAATGCTCTATTAGATTGCAGCGAATCGTTGTTTTCCAATTCTAAGGAAAATTATAAAACAAATAAAAGAATTGTCAATTAGTCGGAATACAGTAAAAGAAAGAATTTAACCTATGGACGAAGATACTATGCAATTAATTTCCGATTTAAAAAATACTGAAAGGTTTTTGGTTTCTTTGGATCAAAGTACCGATATAACTGGCCAGGCACAGGTTGCAATATTGCTAAATACAAATCTGCGAATATTGTGAAAGAAGAATTAATAAAATTAGTAGATTTAACAGGAAAAACAACAGGTGTAGATATTATGCATGCATTTAAAGAAGAATTTCATAAATGAATATCGATATTAAAGAAGATATTTTCCGTAACTTCAGATGGTGCTCCAAGCATTGTTGGAAAAATAATGAAACAACCATCTTAATAGGTGACTTAAACGCCAAGATTGGGAGGGGAAGTGAAGGAAATGTTGTAGGAAATTATGAACTGGGCGAACGGAATGAACGAGGTGACTGTTTAGTCCAATTCTAATGCTAATGCTCACCCGGTCGTGCATCAGCACGCAACTTAAAACACGTTTTTTAACCACAATGATCACCCTGAATTCATGTTTAACTGTGTCCAGTCATATGATATTATTTATGCTATATCCAAAATTAAATCTAATGCTACTGGTTCTGATGGCATTCACCCTCAGTTCATTAAACTTCTCCTACCAACTATCTTTAATTTTACACATTTTTAATTACATATTTACTCAATTCCTAAACTGTGGAAATGTGCTAAGGTACTTCCTATTCATAAGAAAACCATATCGTACGACTGTAAAGACTTTAGGCCAATATGCATACTTCCTTATTTGTCTAAAATTTTTGAAATGATTGCCAAAGAGCAAATGACTCGGCATCTTAACAATTATAACATGCTTAACAGTTTTCAATCCGGTTTTCGTGCTGGGCATAGTACAGTCTCCACACTGCTTCATGTTACTGAC
>JANTOP010006962.1:0-16463 GCA_027564815.1 Symmerus nobilis
TTTTCCTACATTCTTATACTGTCCTCGGTAATTACACAAATTTTCAGCTTTGCACCTCTTCAATTTTTTTTTACCTTCAGAATTACATATTTTACCATCCACCAACGCGTTAGTCTTCCAGGAGGAGTTCTGACGACCTCGGCTTTCATTTTGCCGGTAACGATTGAACACTTTTCAAAAAAAAATTTCGCTTGCACCGAGTCATGTAAAATTTACGTAGCCAGCTCTTAGACTATAAGCTTTTGCTAAATATAAACTATCGTATTATCTCAATAGGATGCTTGCTCCAAGTATCTCTATCTTTGAATTAGTATCTAAATAAATTTGTAATGGGATCTTCTCGAGAAATTTGACTTTCTGAAAAATAATTTTTGTTTAGTTCTTGTCTGGATCTAGTGTCGTATTGAAAAATGTCTTACGTCATTAAAAAGGAATTTTACGTTTCCCACTAGCCTTTGATCACCCTTCATAAGCGTCCGTATACATTTTGAATTTGCATATCTATTAATAGGGTATCATATTCAAAATATGAGACATGTTCATAAATATGGTACATGTTCATCCACAAGTCGATTTTTCTCGCCGTCTAAACACTCATTAATCGAGCTAAATATAGCATAGAACATCCCTATATATATATAGGGTTATCAAATTAACGCGTCCCATCTTTGGATTGAAATAAAACACGATATTCAATGCATTGGTGATGTTGTTATATTACAATAAAGTTTGGACCTTGGCATTATACTTGGAATATAAATTCATTTAAAATGGAGTCTATACCGACGGTCATCCATACCGAGCCGTCCTAATGTTCGATCAGAAAATCCCAAAGGAAGAATTCTAGTGGTGTTAAATTGCATGATTTTGGTGGCCAATTGATGGAGCTGTTTCTCGAAATTATGCGATTATTGAATTTTGTCTTCAATAAATCGAATGTAAGCCTCATTGTGTGGCATATAGTACTATCTTGTTGAATCCACAAGTGTTTTATGTACATTTCATTCTATTTCCGATATAACTAATCAAGATCAATCGTGTCAGGATAACGCTCGCAATACACAATTTCATCGAAGAAAAGGGTTTAATGATTCCAGCGGAATATTCGCTCTTCAGCAAGCAGTTCACATTCGAGTACGCTTAGACAACGTTATTTAGCATTGTTAAATGACCCATGTTAAATTGCCAAGGAAAACTGAAGACAGATGGCAAACAATTTCGCAGCCATATTTGGGTTATGAGAAATATCAAATTGAAGATGGTTAATTTAATTTGATAACCTTACACCTAGAGTGTTTTTAGACTGTAGGTTGTGGATAAAAAATCTTTCAATTGTCAGTACTCTTGACTTCTGCGGGATCAATATATCTTTGACAGAAGCGTTAAGTTCAGTTTGTGGATGTCAGTTCGACAGGAGAGATGGATTTCATTCAGCAACTTTTATACTCGGATAATAGATAGACAGGTATAAAATTGAACGATTTTGTTATTTTATTTATTTCAGATACGATGGGCGTTCTAGTAATTGTAACATAGTTTCATTGCAGTTTAGTTTTAATTATGCATTGCATTGACTCTAACGAGAGATAATTTTTAAACTTTTAGAGAAAAATGTTAGATTTCGAAAAATAAAACGGAACAGCAAAAATTTCAAGTTTTCGCATGTCGAATGACGTTGTCTAACTACAATAAACGGAATGCCGTTTTTTTATACTAACTAAAAACTACAAGTAAAAAGGAGAAGAAAATGCAGTGACAAATCGGCAAAATACGAATTCGAAGAGAATGACGTCCAAAATTCATCCTACGACGTGTAGCGCCATATCAAAACAATATAGTTGAGAAAATCGTGGTATTGTGGTAATCGTGGATTAATGATGGAAACCCAACTTATTAAATATTTAACTTTACATCAGGTAAAATAAATAAGTGGTATATTTTAATTTATAATATTTTTAATTCCGTTAGATTGAAACTAAATTCATTTCTGGAATTACCTGGGAAAGTAATTCTTTATAAAGAGACAAAAAATTCTGAAGTTGGATTTTTAACAGATATTTTTTTGTGTGACAGATACGGAAAAGTTAAAGATTTGAGTATAAACTGTAACAAAACCGATACAGTTGGGTTGAAATTGTGTAGTATAAACTCGCTCAATATTTTTTTTCTATGTGAATCATAATAAAAAATTTAAAATACCAGATAAAAACCCACCAATTTAATACACATTCTGCTTATGATAATTTGTTAAACATTTCTTATTCTTACTATATTATTGTAAAATATAAGTCGGGTCAGACCCGAAAAACAAGTAGGATTCGCTTCTTTTACCAATAAAAAAATTTTTATTAAACACATAAATTAATTCTGAGATATAGTTTTTTAAAAGCCAATTTTATTCTCAAAAGAGTTTTATACTAAAAAACATTATCTAATATTTGCCTAATTAGATTTACATTTTTGTCTAATATTCTTTAGATTGAAACCACCATTTGTTGTTTAGTTTTAATGCTGTCAACGATTTACCTTCTGTGCGACTACGGATTTGCCTTTGCACTACTTATAATAGTATATACCGGAATAGCATCGTTTAAAAATACTTTAAATATTTAGGATTAAGAACTAGTGCCGCCTAGCGCCTCTAAATAAATGTATATAAATATCTCTATATATCGTTCGTAACAAGAAACCAATTTATATTATTTTATATTATATTATGGTATTATTTTTGTGATCTTGTAACCGTAACAATAACTTTAATTTTACCGTAAAATCTATATTAAATTAATAATCAACATTTGTAAGTTTAACTTATAAATTAGCATTTGTTTGTTTTGCGACAAACTGTTACGCTTTGTTAAAAATGAAAGGAAACAAAATTTATAAACTTGACTAATTTGCACTATAAAAATCAACAATTAAACATTCAACATGCAAATTAACGCTTAATAAATTAATTGAGTTGATGACGTGTGACTTTTTCTATCATAGATAATTTTATTTTTATTTTGCCACAACAAAAATATTTAAATATTTGTTAACTCCCACCTCCCTTAAATTATAATTGAATGTAAAAAAATAAAAAAATATGAAATGGTACAATTTAAAATTTCAAGGTCGAATCTTGAGTAACAGGAAATATTGTTTTTTTTTTTAATAAGAAAGGTCATGCCTATATTTATCCCTACATAGTATTTCTTTATTTTATTTTAAATCTATTAGGGCAGTCCGGAAAACCTAAGTTGTTAATTGCAGATAAATACAGAGATTAATCCTCTAAATGAAAAATTGTCAATTTTCAGTATAAAATGGAAATACATTTATATTTTAACAAATATTAACAAATGTTTATACATTTTCATTTATAAAATTTGCAAATTTTCAGATTAAAATAAAAGAAAAACTAAAAAGTAAAAATTTGTCCAAATATGTATAAAAAAAATCATTTCTATATTTGTGTTGTATTGTATGTACAAAAATTAAATTATGTAATTACGAGTATTTTTGCATTTGTACAAGAATGTTAATTTAGTTTGAGAGCTTTTTAAAAAATATTAAATTTACTTATATGTTCCGTTTGATCGGTGAGCTTTAATTTTCGGTACATCCAAAAATAATGGATCAAATATAACATCATCCGTATATTCATCGGAGGTAATTGGTAGCGATTTAATAGTTTTTGTTCCAATTACATTACCTAATGAATAGTTTAATTTTTTTCCAGACGCATCACTTACCGATGCCGATGCAGTAACTATAACCTTGGGCAGTGTGGGAATATACTGATGTTGTGGTGTTAATAGGATACGTTCATAATTACTATTATAACGATTGCTATTTGGTTCGCTAGATGATGTTATTGTCGATCGTTGAGTTGTTGTGGCCGAATTAATTGCATTCGATCGATTTCTATTGGTGGTTGGCGGAATATTTTTCTTGTCTCGATTCGAAAGGTTACGATCGGTTAATTTATATGAATCGTAATTAAGATGGGAATGATGACGTTCGAAATTTGCTATATCCTCATCAAACACGATTGTCGGTGTTACCGGTTTCCGGTATATCGGTTGACTGTTTTTCTCGGTTAACTGAAATGGCTGGGGTTGTAATAAGTACGGTATAATTTTAGTTGATCGATCATTTGATGTTGGATGAAACGTAAATTTTGGCAAAATTATTTGTCGGTTCGACTGCGGATATGATTGTTGATGGTTGGATGGTAATGGGGTGACTGCAACATTTCCAATTTGACTATTGTTACTACTATCCGTATCAATATCATCACTGGGATTCGTTAAAGCTGTTTTCATAATACTACTATCGATATGTGTGCTATTGGAATTCGGTTTCGTGGAATAGTTGTGGTTTTTACTTCTGGACGGGGTGGAATAGTGTGTAGTAACAGTTATATGAGCATTTGTCAAGGACAATGTATCACCATTTTTAAATTGTTGCTGTTGAAATGATATCGCCGGCTTATCTTCATCTTCTTCATCCGGCGAGACCGTTGTCTTATCAGGTTGATGGTACATTTTCATATTGTCCACTTTCTTGATAATCGGTACCGAGCCATAATAATCTTGATATAAGTGCTTATTATCGGTTGTAGGATAATCATCTTCATATTCATATTCAACACTACTTTCAATTGGATGATCATCTTCAATTAACGGTGATTTCAAGGTTGTCGTTGAACTTAATTGTAAATTAGATGGTGGATTTTTTGTAACGGCTACTATCATGCCATTGGTGTTGTTGTTATTGCTGTTAGTATTATTTTTAATATTAATTAAGCTTTCTTTTTTCATTGCATTAATCGATATGTGAGGTGATTTGTAAGTAGGCGCACGATATGTAGTCGTTTTCATCGAGTGATGAAGGATATCAACTGGTCGAACGGTTATCGGTGGTGATATGGTTGTCGATTTCTTTCGTGCATATGATGCGGTTGTTGTTGTTGTTGATGCCGTTGTGGCCTTAACATGCATATCGCTACCATCCTCTGTATTCGGTTCTATTGTATTACCGTATAATTCTAAATTTAAATAGAAAAATTGTTCTGATTTGGTACAATCAACCTCCTCCACACGTTCGCATACGCGGGTCTCCTGATCGAAAACCGTACCATTTAGGCACAGAAATTTTATATCCATCGGCTCTTCCAATTGTCCAATTGTGCACACGTGAAACATTTGACAGGATGTTTCTAAATCGGCATAGTAACCACCGATTACTTTGCCCGCACAACTGAAATTCGTGTCGGGCAAATTGTCAAAGTCTAAGAAACCAGGTTGGCCCATTATCATTGTTTCCATCATTATGCAATAGTAAATGGTTAATTGTACAAAAACAATAATGCGAGCTTGAGCAAAAAGCCTTAACACTTTTAAGGTTTTCATTCTAGATTTTCGTCGCATTATCTTGCATTTGCATAGCGTATCGAAAACTAGTCATTGAATTAATTTTTTTATTGTTGCTGCTTGATTGGTGTTTTATGTGTGTAGTTTTTCTTCTAAAAACTTAATTTAAATTTTTCTTCTTGTATTTCTTAACTGCGGGAACCTATCTGTATAGTGTTGGGTACTGATGTATTAGTTTTAAATATTTCAGAGATATATGTTTTTGATCGACTACACTTAGAGGCCCCAGCAGCTGTTTTGCCTTTCACTTTGCACAATATACAGTATATTTTATAATGTCTACTAGCTATACATTGCGTTCCAACCAACAACTTATTATTATATTGCATAGTAATATCATAATTACTTTCGTTTGCAAAATAAAAAATAACAACCAAATTAATAATACTTTACGAACTTCTCAATACCGATCATTTCGCTTACTTCTATCGAATTTAACGATAACGGTTCTACACTATTGTATAGTATTTTAAGGATTTGGAAGCTCACTTGTGGGGTCTATATATATAGCTCCCTGTAGTCTTTTCTACTTGTCTTACACATTTATCGTTTAATATTATTGCTTTTTGCCACGACACATTATTTTTATTATTAATTTTTATTAAATCAGTATACACCACTATAGATTAATAAATATATCATAAATTATATATATATATAGAGTATAATATATCACACGATAGTTTGAAAAAAAAAATATTGTTACAAAATAACTTTTACAAAAATTAAATTTATAATGCCAATTCCAACTTATTCGAAGTATAATTAATATATTATGTGATATGTAATTTCAGTTAGTTGAGAAATCGAGGCGAACGAGAAAAAACTTCAACGGTAATAAAATAATTTTATAATAATTACAAATCATAACAGAAAATGATAATATAAATGGATATATTTCGCACCCGTCCACACTTAAATAAATAAAACCTCAATAATTATGTATGTGGGAATTAATATTTGAATTAACTAAAAAAATAAGTATACGTCCGTTCGCAACGGCTATCCATTGTGTACTCTCCTCAGCCTCATCAAAGCATACCACACCAAATACTCCTGTTTTCCACTGTTATAGCTACTATTCAACAGTCTGCACACATAAAATTATATATTTGCACTCAAATGTGGTATGTATATAAAAATAATAACGAACCATATCAATTTTTAAATTCCCTTTCCATTCAATATAATTCAATATTTTTTTTTTAATTTAGAATATTCATATATATACCGTTTTTCTCATGAGATTGAAAAAAATATTCGAATATATTGAATAAAAACTTCTTTTATTACCTATGAATTTAACCAACTCGAAATATCTTAAAAGCCGTACAGTTATTTAAGATCATATGAATAGATGAAAAGAAAATCTCTCACCGATCTTATTATTTTGTTTCTCTATCGAAATGATCTTTGACTTGCAAAAATTATATCTGAATAGAGATCATTTCTCATTATGAGCACTTCTGTTATAAATCGAGAGAAAAGAGAAACAATCCGGAGAGATTAATTTAAATATTATTTAATTTATGCAACTCAAATTTGCTACTTTAGTGGGTTAGTGGAAGAAATATTCGATGAAAAAAAAATATTTAATTAACACCTTCAATTAATCAAATGATTCATCAGTAAGATTCCAAATTTAAAATTGTATGTAAATTTATTTATTAATTATTTGTATATTTCGTCAACAATCACTCGAAAATATCACCAACTGAATATTAGGTATATTATATAGCAGGATAGTTTAAAAACCGTTCGAAACAGGACATTGTAAATTAAGAATTAATAATATTTTAAATAGATATAATATAATTTATTGTTAAATAATTTTTGTTAAATAATAATTAATCATAATAAAACATACATAATAATACACCGGGTTATCATGAAAAAGCCGCACTATCATATATAGTTTTTAAACTAGGTATTCATTACAACGAATACCGGGACCGAGTACAACGAGTACCGGGATAACAACAACATACCAATACTTCCACTGAGAACACTGTAAAATAAATCTAAACAAGTTAGATATATATGATTAAGCAAACATTAATGATGAAAATTAAGCAATTTAAAATACAAAAACTAAGATTATGTCAAATGCTAGCCAAGGAAAAATATATCGGAATAGTAAACAATAAATATCTAGGACATAATTTGGTATAGAGAGGTAAACCAATTGCGGCCAAGCCAACCACTAGAATAACCACTAGATATTCTAGGTAAGAACTAATTCTATATATATTCCCTCGACACTCGCGGGTTTGACATTCGCGTATTTGATTACACGCGGATTTGATTATTCACGCTCTTAAAATGAAATTTACACATGAATGAAATATTAATTTCTGATCAATAGGCTTGAAAAATTAAAAAAATGTATGTAATTCTACCTCTTTAACAGGTGGGTTAAAAATATGGTGAGTTAAAAAATACTGATTGGATACACAAACTACCGAGCTATGGTTTCTGAAATTCGATGTCGAAAATTCTGTGAAGAAAATAAAAATCAACAACTAAACAAGCAAGAAATGTCCAATCTTTCATTTGGCACCCAAATTTTCAAAATTCAACATCCACATTTTTTTCTTATCTAACCCCCGCGAATGTTGAGGGATAAGTGTATTTAGATAATAATGGCACATGATAGAATAAATTTAATCATAACTGAAAGTTTCTTAATAAATAAGTGAAATTTGTTCATTAGTTTAACATTGTCTCTAGTTTCAAAACCCTTGGAACCATATAATGAGTAACGAGGAATACGATACAGTGATTTAATTTAGAAGTCATTGCAGTTTTAATTTTCATCCGTTAGATGGCAGTAACAGTGTCTACAAATAATATTACCCGGCGCTTGAAGTTCTGTCAGTAAATGACCTACAATCAGTTACAGCAATTTTGAATGATCCATCAATAAAGTGATATAATAAAATTTCTGCAAACATAAATAAAATAAAAAATGTCAGATTTTTGAAAAGTTTTGAGATTTTTATCGAAATTTTCATAGTCTTGTAAATTTTTCAATTTATAAACGATTTTCGAATATTTGTTGATTTTTACGATTTTAATGAAATTTTGGGTTTATAATGAAATTCAAACTAAACAACTTTTTCTTTTCCGCAAAATTAGATTGTTAATTAAAAAAAGAAAAGGATGAAAAAATTTAAAAAATTCCCTACGTGGTGCCATTTAGACTGACATTTCGAATAATTTGCAAATTAGGCCATGCGAATCGGATAAGATAGTTTTTTTTTAAGCTGTCAACCAGGTTGAAATTATAGTGTTGAGAAAAACGCGCTCATAAAGCTCTCATAAGGAAACTATAGGTTAAGGGTATATTTTTATATCTTACAATGCTAGGAGTTAGGGGTTCGTTATTATTTTTATACTGAGGGGTATGCAAGTTACATAAAATTCAGAGCCTTGATTTAGTAACCGAAATATGGCGTTTTTCAACTTGAGTATGAGTTGAATTAATTAAACTATTAAACTTTACTGCGTAAAGCCATCCATTTTGAAAGAAAAGAATTATTATTAATATTTAATTATTAATAAGTTATTTATAAGTCATTTATTTAGATTATTAATATAAATTTATTAGGATATTAAGTGAAGAACACCATTCTATTGCATAATTGGCAGTAGATGTTGTAGCTTTCTAGTTCAATCGATGTAAGTGCCAATGAAATTTTATTTAATTAATTATGTTATATAAAAAATTTTTTTTGAACATATCCTTTAACTGTTTATCATAAGAAATTAACACCAGTATATGCCAACAATACTTTATTATTATAAATAATTATGAATATAAACTAATTTTGCGTCAATTAATCAATGTAAATTAATCAATTAAACTGTTTACAATTGATTACATGTTTGAAAACATTGCCCGTTGGCATATCATGGCGAGGAAATTTTTTTTAATTAAATTGGGCTATCCGATTTGTTAGTTATCATTAGTTCCGGTACACCTCATTACTCACAATTAAGCTGTTTCAACTTAGCTTAATGACGTATATCCAAATTAAAATAATAATTGCGATATTCAGCTGTCCCTTTACTAAAAATTTATCGAATTATCGATCTCACGTAATCCGGACTATATATAGTTTTGACCATTTCTATTATGATTGATGGACAAACGGACAGACACAATTCAAGAAGTAATGAGAAAATAATATTAAATACAACAATTGAAATATTTCGTTTTTTGTAATGGCTATCTGAATATTGGTTTGGTTGAACAATTTTATAATAAAAATACGTATTATGCATTCCATATGGAAAAAATTACCATTCATTAAATTATTAAACTAAAAAAATGGTTATATTTCTCAGTAATAAATCAATGGCTTTATGGAAGTCGTATTCATTCGGTTTTTATTGATATCTAAGCTGTCCAAGACTTTGGATATTAAGGCCACTTTATATATTTAATGTGTGACACTTAAAATTCAAGGATCCAATAAAGGAACTTATTTTAAGAATTCAATGTCATTTCCATTGTTTTACCAGAATATATTGATTTCACGCAATTTTTATACGGCAATAATTCATAAAATGCAAAGGGTTGTTCACAAATAGTGTTCCTCCACTATCTCTACAGATACATACAAAATAAAACTGACCGATTTTGAAATCTTATATTTCAATCTCTTTGCGCTTTCTAGTAAAATCCTGGAATAGTTTGGTTTTGTTGTCCCATAATGTACATGACACTTGAGTTGGTATATGCATTTATATATTATTTTGGCTATATATTGCATGCAAGAACTTATGGAATTAACAAAAATATCATGAATCTGAGGTACTGGAATTACCAAGCCAATTACAGTATCTAATGGAATTGTCATGTGATTACTTTATTATCGTGAAGTATACCCCCTATTACAAATAACTATCAAGTATGGTTATGGTAAATTCCGCAAGGTATACCTAAATTCATAATAGTAATAATATAAAGATTTCAAGGGAACCGCAAAAATTTGTTAGGTTGATGAGCAACTTATCAACGAGGTCAACTTTTTAAGTTCTACTGTTATAAATTCTTTTTTACTTAAATGAATTGGTATTTTCTTTAAATAAATTAATTAATTCTATAATGAAAAGAAAATAATACAGCAACCGGTTCGCCAATCTTCTGATAATTATGTAACAACCGGTTCCATGGTATGTTGAAAAAACACGATAGTATTGCAAGTGGATATATTTGCAAATACAAGATAATCTCAGCTGACATTTGAAATGGGAGTAAGATAGTTATGAAGTTTAAATCAGGGATCGAAATATCGGTTATAAAAGAATTTTGCAATTAATATACAATAATTGTGATTTATAGAAAAAATTATTTATGTAAAAATGACAAATAGCTCCTCATCATTTTTCGAATTGATTGAGATACTCGTTAGTGCTTGTAGATACGTGCTTGAGAAAATTCTCAAGGTAACGTAATTTTGATCCAAAACATTTCTGAACATTTCTTCAGAAATAAGTAGATTTTTGAAAAAAATAATAATATTTACTGTTGGGAACACTACTAAAGCAAATAATCAGATGTGTGATGAAATATACCTCTTCATTGGCGTAATGGGTAGTGTACTCGCCTTTGAAGAGGAAAGTTGCAGGTTCGATGCCGGGTGTCGTCATCATAAATTATTATCTCAATAATTTGTGATCGTCACAACGATCGAATTAGAATCCGCGTCATATCGGATGGTGACGGTAAGCTGGCGGTCCTCTGTGTAAGAATATAAATTATTCGTATACGGAGACTCCTTGTGTATTGGATGTATCATCAAAAACAATACACATCCATTGCTGTTAATATGTAATTGGTCAATAACAATGGATAAATGATCAAAAATAAAGAAATAACAAATACGATTGAGCGCTAGAGTGACTACCTAGCCTCGTTAATAATCGAAATCAGTCACAAAAACTTCCATATGGAAGCGCCTATGTTCCCTAGAGGAGTAAAGGTATAACAGATGATGATGATGTGATGAAATATTATAAATTATTTATACTGCATGGATCAACCTGTCTTAAGTTGCGGTTCGGACAACTTACTGATATAATAATATTTACAATAATATTTCAATTATCCAGAAAGATATCAGTTATTTGATTTACTAGGAATAGTTCTAGGTAAGATCAGGGCCTCGTTAAGCTATTTACGGGCCCTAGGCACGATTTGAATCTCCGGGCCCCCAACCATTTATTTTAGAATATAAATGAATTAACTTACACAGTAATTTTAATTTTCAAATTAAACAATTTCTGTGTAATAACTCGTTCACAATAAACATGGGATTCTTCTAAAGTACCTGAATGTTAAACCACACAAAGGCGGAGGTGGTTAATCGATCTGCAATAAAATAGATGTCATTACATTTAATTTTTGTCTTTTTTCTTACTCCAATTACTGTATATATACTGTACGATTATTTACTAATATATTTAAAAGTTTAGTTTTTTATATATAAATATAAAAAATAAATAAATTCCGACTGCCATGTGGTCTCCTTGTAAGATATTTCGTGAATACGGATAGGAAACGATACTCAGAAGATCATGTGATATATTCGCAGTTCGCGGAGTAAACGTATACAAATATTTCATTTTGGAAGGTTACCCGTTAACCTTTTTGACTATCTTGTAAATAAATAATTGCTATATTTTATAATATGCATAAAGGTTAACTTTTAACCGTTATTTCGGTTCCTAGTCTAAACGTCTGCAATTTGAGCACCCTGTGTTGTGTGTTATATTTTAATTTAAACATTTTGTAGTTGCTCTGTATAAACATGGTATAAACGTAACAACTAGGTATATACTTATTTTACCCGTTGTTATTTATTATGTATTTTTTTATTTAAACATGCTGGTTATGTAAAAAAAGCCATTGATTATGATGATAAACAAACCGAAAAAATTAGCATCACCCGAGTATCACAGAGCAAAAATATCAAGATCGCGTACTCTCACTTTTCAGTTATAATTCGGTCGTCATCTTTATCCGTTATCTTTGGCGATGTCGGTATTATTTGTTTGGTTTTATGAGAGATAATCACGGAAGTCGTGAAGATCAATTCATTTTGACGAATTTTGGAATTATTAATGTTGAGAGATTAGCAGAAAAAAATATTTCTTTTGTCTTTAATTGAAAACTTGAACTGAAAATAATATACAGATAATTATCTCAATCTTTTAAATATTATTTAAAATGTATTAAGAAAAAAAAGTTATAGCACAATAGATTTATATTAATTTAAACAATAAATTCCTTTTTGTTTAAATATTAATCGTAACGATAACAAATGATTTAAAATGAATAATAAGAAAGTTTCATGGAAATTCAATTTGGTGAATGGGTTTTATTAATTTAAATATTTTTTTTGGGGTTTTCAGTTTTAAACTTTGACTTTTTTTAAATAGAAATATTTTTCACTATTTTACCACGTTCATTGGATTATGAAATAATGTAACTAAATTTTAATTGTATAATACACCTATGTATCTAAAATACGTATATATTTTATTATTTTAAACAAAGGCCATTGATTTTGATTAATGATAAAATAATTGTGATTTTATTATATCAAACTTTTTACATCAACATCATACTTGAATAATTATGGATACCTTCCATCCTACCTAAATGAATGTAATCTTTCTCAGTCAATTGATGAGTTGTTGGGAATTTTACTTAATAATTTTTGATTTTTTACTGGGTGTGCCCGTGCATCAACGCGGCCGTCAGAAATATAAACAATGTTAATAATATTCATCACAAATAGAATAAATAATGTTATAGCATCAATGAAAATAGATACTTTAATTAATAATTTAAAAATAAAAATCCAATTTTGTTTCGTTCTTGTTCTATGCTTAAGGGCTATAACTCTGTACATATAATAATAATATGAATTTTCACAAGCACTTAAAAATATATATTTGCCATGTGTACGGTACAACAATTGTAGTTGGTATATCCGAACTATAGATAGGATTATCCGTATATAAATAGAAATTTCATATATATGTATGTACAAACCAATAGATTTTTTGTCATTGCAAAAAATTAAGCTGTAATAAATTATAATAATAGTAAAGGGTTTTTCAATGAACGTAATAGGATTTTAAAAATAAATAAAACACAACAATAGTGTATAATACTATACCACGACTACACTTTACGTATTGCATTTCTTAAACCCAAATTTCAGTCACTTTTCCCACAAATTTAGTGTTCTTTAGTTGATAGACGAGTAATATTCACTTTTAACTGGCCGATTGTTGGAAAATAATCCAGCGGTGTTAAATAACAGGCGAGACGGCTAATTGACTGGACTATTCCTTGAAATGATTAAATCTTTGAATTATAATTATGGAATATTTCGGGGGAGGCAGTATGGCACGCAGAGCTATACTGTTGAAACCACGTCTCACCGAAATCATTGTTACGTAAATTTGAAAACAAGACGTTAATAATAAATTGATCTTTACATATCGCTTGCATATTGCAAGAATGAGATATCTTGAAAAAAGTAAATATTGAGATAGAAAAGTTTTAAGTTTATTTAAGAATTATAGATTTTTTTATATTTTTTCCTAATGTGAAATAAAGTTTATGTATTTTTTAACCTAATTCAGAGAAAATCTCAAAATCATAAAATTTTAAGATATCTCATTCTTGCAATATGCAAGCGATATGTTCCATCTTCATTTGGAACAAAAAAGGTCTGTTGGTAATATAACCATTCCCATTCCGATCATCCTAATTTTGAAGTTTTTCATATATAAAATGTTTCTTTAGCTATTTGAAAATATTTATTCAAACTAAAAAATTACAGTAAATAAAAAATTGTTTCTACAGTCTGAAATAAAAAATAGTATTGCATATAGCGAAATATTTTATTTCCAACTTTCCCATCTGGCATCTGAAATAATTATTTCAAATACTATTTCTCTCCAGCACAGCATGTAATACGCGCCACACCGCCACCTTTTATGAATGTACAGTAATCCCCCCTCTAACGCGGTACTCTTATAACGCGATTTCCTATTACGCGATTTCATATCCCTCGTATAACACGTGTTTTCCCCCATATAACGCGGGGATTTCCCACATATTTCCCAATTCTAATAAAACGCACATACTTCGTTCGTAACATAGTTTTTCCTTAATATTCCTTAATTTAAACCCCCTTTAACGAGAAAAGTTAAACGTGAATCATTTGTACAAACCGCGTTATACGTGGTTAGACGGGCGCGTTATACGAGGATACTCCTACAACGCGTTTTCCTATAACGCGGAACAAATCCACCGCGTTATAGGGGGGATTACTGTAATTAAGTTTCATGAATATCTGTGTAGATTTGAATTACTAAAATAAGCTTCGCGAATAACCAAAAGTTTACGGTAAAAATGATGATAAATGTAGACAATGATTATTATTAATTCGAACCGTTGTGTATACTTTATAAGTACCTAATTAATAGTCGAGCAAATAAACAAAACTAACAAGTAAATATGGAATCTATGCCATTCGATCACACCTATTGAAAACCCTTTTATATATATGTATATAAATAAAGTATCTAAGTATATAAGTAAATACAGAGATGACTTCGAAAATGATTTAAAGTTTAAAAGACGATATACGAGTATATATAGAACCGTAAAGATCAAGAAGCATATCAAGCTATCTAAATCGTAGATATTATCAAAAAAAAAAGTGGAAAATATTAGTCATACAAAATATACAAAACGAATGCCGCTGGCGTTGAACCGACCGGTTTCGATCAAATTGTCATAATGGACTTGGCAAATAGTTACCAAACAATCGTCGGAACAAAAAAAAATAACTTCCCAATGTTTTTGAACGGTAATTAACATCACTCAAACTTCTAGGCTAGAACATTGACAAGATCTAAGAGCCTCTTAACGACTTTAATAAAATATTATAGTATGTTAATAAGTAACGTCTAATATTGCATAGTATGAAAATAATTTATAAGAAATAGTTACTTTATCAAATTTGACAATACTTGTTTAAGCAGCAAAATAAAATTACCTTATTTGAACTTAGTTATCTAAGAGATTAAGGAAAACCATACCAATTAACTAATATAGTTAAAAATTAAAGGGAATATAAAACAATAACTCATCATGGATAATATGAATTACAAACACAATACCAGATTTCGAAATATGACTGGTAAGGTAAAGCATAGGATACTAAGGAATTCTTAATTCATGGTTAATTATGCGTAATTTACAAATTCATAATTTCTCGCTTACTTGCTCTAAATATTAAAAATTCAACATAAACTCAAAAATTTTTCTTTCAATTGTAACAGTCAGAAATCGCTATAAATCCACACACCTTACATTTGACTCGGGCTTAACATTAATATCTGCCCATCGTCCAACGTTGCCATATCAAAAAACATAATGAAAAGACATTTATTAAAAATAACTGGGTGTTATTCCAGTTATTTATCCAGTTAATTTGTTATAATAACCATATATAACAATGAACAATGAGTTTGATAAACTCAAATTGTTAGAATAAAAAGTGATGGATTCACCCCAAAAAATATGAAAATGGACCTGATAATAGAATGCCAGCATAAAAACGAATTACATTCATAAAATGTTCTTATATATTGTATAATCATTATTACAAAATAAAATATTTTTTAATTATATTTACTTACCGCGCTAACCAATCAAAATCAATATAATTCAGAACAATAACAGAACAGTATAATTCAAGTTAGGTCTTTTTGTCGGAGGCTACGTTTTTGAAATCCATACATCCATTTTTCTATACTTTTAGATTTTTTAATGGGCACTCCATTGAAAAATATTGAATGAAATCCAATAGGCACTGGACAAAGCTGAGGTTACCCGATTAATTTATAATATTAATTTAATGTAATTAAATTTTTATATTGATATTTTTATTTAAATTAAATTAACTTTTAAAACCGTTCGAAAACCATCTGAAAAGTAGTTGTTAC